>ML841943.1:9484-21476 GCA_009831015.1 Picea engelmannii
TGGAAATGCACCCGTTGTGCCTCAACAAGTAAATATTAAATATAGTAACAACTTATGCCTACACCAACTAAATTTCTGAAATTTCATTATTTATTTTCTGATATTACTGAAATATTTCATTTTTTTAATGTTACAGATGAATTTCATAACTTTTGTTGATTGATTTATTGTGTCAACATCTGTCCAGGGTGACCGTGGAAAATCACCCTCTACATTTGTTGAGGGTGACCATTGAAAGGCACCCGCTGTGCCTCAGCAGGTAAATGTTAAATATAGTAATAACTTATGACTACAATAACTAAATTTCTCAAATGTTAAAGTTCATCTCATTATTTCTATTCATCAATGTATTATGGCATGGTCAACATGGGAAGGCACCCACTGAGGATCTTGATGAGGACGAAATATTTTATTCCACTGACCCAATAACAACTGTCGTGAAGATCTTGAATAAGGAAAACATATAGTATTTAGGTTTGTTTTGCAAAATACCCCTGACACAGGAGGACATGGCAAGAATTGTAGAGTTACAAAATCTAATAACTAATTTTGGGGTGAGTGGCATCTTCACATATTTTTATCATCTATGACAATTTCATATCTGTTTTTTTGTTTTATATTTTTTATATGATCTGATAAAGTAAATTTTCCATTTGTAGGAGTTTTTAAACCCTGTGCCCTAGGAACCTGCCGAGTCTACAACTGCTATAGGTAGCACTGATGGTCCAATGCAAAAACAAAATCGACATAGAAAAGTACAAGTGAGGCTTTTTGACCCTCCTGAGGTTCCCCTCGAATCCATTGATGAGCGCAATGATGTTGACCGACATGACACGTCAGAGCATGATGAGTCGGATCCTGGTACTCTACATGACTCCGGAGATGAACGCACTGTAGATGGAGAGGAAGCTATTCATGGAGCATCACGAATTAAAAGCACTGGATTACTAGATCTCACCTTTTTGGTGGATGACACATGCGTTCTGATAAAGATTTAGAATATTGCAGGTATTTGTTAATTAATTGATTCATTTTTATCATGAAATTGAAATGGACATTTGTTGAGATTATTATAAATTAATGGATAACACGTTTCTGCAGGAAACAATGTTTTCTACATAAACTTGAATGAAAAAGCATTGGAACTGTTTGGCCCCATCATTCGCAACTGTTTGGCCCCATCATTCGCACATGATGGAATGCCCAAGATAGCGAAAATAAAGATGAATTGATAGACCACATGGTAAAATTGTTCGATAATACATTCAACAAGAAAGTGGTTACAAAGTTATCCGACGAGAATTTAAAATATACCAGGGCCCAATATAGGGAGAAATTGCAATTAGACCTCAATCATGAGCACCCTCCCATGGTTCCAGAGAAAGAGTGGAAGGCCTTGATAGACGATGCAAAGGAGAAATTGTTTAAAAAATAAGGAATACATCCATGACCTGGTCAAGCAAGGTAAAGCAAGGTACAACACATGTCATCTTATTAGTAAAATATTCTCATTTATGTTTTTCTTTCTTCTTTTAAGTAACAATTCCAATATCTATTTTTTTTCAAAAATTCCATATATAGGCTATTTGACACCTCCAAAGCAACCAAGGCTAGAATGGAAAAGCACGGGAAACATAAACTAGGCCAGGGTGGCTATGGAAAATTAAAATCCCGAATCGTAAGAATTAAATGATTAACTGTGGTGAATATTTATTTAACAATAGCGAACAAATATCTGTTTTTGTTATTGGTAATTTTAATGGTGTTATGCATTGCAGTTAAATATGTTCAACACTGCTGCCACTGAGGAGGACCTAAAGCTTGGTTACAAGAACGGTTTTAAAAGTCTGATTGAATATAGGAGAATCTTGGGGCAGACTCCAATCTCCCCAGCCATGCAGGTAAATAAAATGAATAAGGAAACTGCAGTAGCATGCTTGTAAAGTATATTCATATTTTATTATATTACCCTTAACTAAGTATTTATGCTTGTTTTCAAGAAACAATGCAACCACAACAGTGAATCTAGTGGTATTCAACGGACACCACTTCATAGAAGGGAGAACATGTTCAATGATAATGGGGAGCAGAGTACCCATTCCAGTATGTATGCTTCAAAATTATAAATATTTACCGTGATTGTAGATATTTATTTCTTGACTTATACTTATATATTATCTTCTTTAAATGGAAGAACATGTAGCTTAGGAGGGTGAACTGTGAGAGGAGCCAAGTGGACAAGAAATTAACGCACCAACTGTCACAACTACACAGACATGTAAAGAACACTATTGTAATGTTAATCAAAATAATGAAATAATTATTTCAATTATATTTCAACATATCGATATGATCATTTTTGTTGTTGTAGTTCATGCCCCTGAACATATGCCTCCACTCCCTTCTCAGGGACATACCCGAAGTATGGTATATGAGCACATGGAAAAACAAACAATAGAAGGACAGGGAGCAAGAAATACAATGTTAAAGGATGATTATGATATCCCAATCGTCAATTTCATGAATGTAAAAAAACATAAATCAAAGAAAAAATAGATGTATAAATTCATGACTTGTATTTGGATGTTTATCGATGTTTCTAGTATGAAACATTGTTTATATGAATTACATCATTATGCTTCAATGTTTATATGTTCATATGTTTTGATGACTATCCTAGTTATGCATGAATGTCTATATGTTTTCTATATAAACAAAATCATTTGTTGGGTATGGGGAATTGAGAGTGATGTGAGGGGGGGGGGAGAGACCATATGAGCTTCCACCTTCACGTGGTTGGCCCTGTTCAATAGAGAATAACCTATTCTCAAAACAAAGAGAAGATCATTAAGGAATGCGACCACTTATGTTTTTTCTAGAGTATTTTACATAACTAAATACTTGTTTATTTTCTTATATATTATTTACTCATATAAAGAATTTGTCTTTTATGATTCATGCAGTTCTTGGTGATGGAAATGCATCTTGTGGAAAACTCTTATCAAGTTATATGGGCTAATGGATCTGTCGAAAGGACAATGATAAGGTAAGGGTTTTGACGTGTTTTTTGAAGTATAGAACTCAATGTAGAACTTATGGAGACATAGAAATGTAAAAATACAATTTTGATTATTGTTAAGATATTCATAATTTCTAGGACACTACTAGCATCAAATTAATTATGAGACCCCTATGTTTGTGGGATGCATAGAGGGTTTATTCATTGTCCCACAAACAAGCGGGTCTCATACATCAATTCAGTGTCTCGCTAGATTGTGACTTATCAATATATTTTCGAGATATAAGTAATTTTATAAGTCGATGTGCAATAMTATATAAACACATAAACATATTTTGATCAACCRTTGAAATATTGCACCTACAAATATASTTTGGCATGTTTCTAGGACCATTTATCTCCCCATRCATATTGAATTTTATGAGTAATTGAGTTGATGAGTTTATGTGATATACATTGGCTTAATTTTTATTTTATATGAATTTAAGCATGCTTGAGGTTTTGATCTAATGATTGGTACATAGTTTGTCTTTGGAATAATACTTTCATAATTATKATAGTGAATTCAAATTGTAGAGGACACACTGTTGTCATGAGTTAAATTTYTTAATAAGGAGACTACATTTTAGAGAACTTATGGTTTCACCAAGGGTTCTTGTAGAGACCTTGAGTAGGTCCYACTCAAGGGAATGAAAATAACCYTGTTTTCTATGMTATTCTCATTTCTATAGTAGTTTACAAGTTCATGTAGTAGTTTCATGCAAGTTATTGCAACAATTTTATTTGCTTCATGTCATTTTATTTCAAGCCATTTTAATTATGCAATTTTAACCTCCCCCCCCCAACATTTTCTACGCTAGGTAGAGTTTCCTTTGAAACTATTGATAGTTCCTTTGATATGCCCTCAACCTACACATCCTAATTCATCTCAACCATCCGGGTCTTGGTATCTACATACAAACTGACAACCAAATAATTATGGGAACAAGTGATCTCCCTCTAAGTACAAAAGAATCTGATCCACCCTTCTAAGAATTAAAGCGTCCAAGCAACCATTCCCATGAGAGACCATATGGTTGTATGACCATAGGACTCCCAACTCTACCTACATGCTCTCTACCCCTTGTGCAACTCCATATGGTTGCGTGACCTTGTTCCCTAATGTGACATTCTCCCTTTGTGGATCTCTCTCCTCGTGCCCTTGAGTGGATCCAAAATTCAACTCATAGGTTAAGTTGAAGGCTGATCCTTCCTCCCTAATAAGATAATGGCCAGTTGTGTGTTGGAAGAAAGGCTAGGCACCTCCATTTTGGGATGTCTTCTTCACTCTAGGTTGAGGCCCAAGTTTCTTGTTAGGTGTAGTTTGCGGGTTGTTGCACCTAGCTTGGGATTTCCAACAATAAGACTTGTTTTTATTCTACCTATTAGACTGAAAATCCTTTTCCTTCAGAGAGGAAGTTGCTACATGCCCATGCTAAAAAAAGACTCTACAACAAAAACCAATATGTTCATAGTCTAGTCAATGTGTTCCATGATTTATTTGGTTTTTTCTCTATCTTCTTCTTCCTCCGTTGCATAAAGTTCTTCAAAGTGTTTCCTAGCTGTTTCTTTCACTTCTGTGAAATCTTCTATCTTCTACCCTCTTTCTAAGTACATTATTTTAATTATATTCCTATTCCCTCATGATTTAGTGTTCTTGTTAAATAAATAAGTCTTTCTTTCTCCCACTTTCTCCCAAGTATCCTCTACAAGAGCCAGAGCTTCCTCCTTTTGAAGACAAAGTGGGTTAAATCTAAAGGGAATGGGCCCAACATTTTCTAAGGGTTCAAAGGTTAGACCAATAGGCTTATGATAAAAAAAAACAAAAGGTATAGTTTTAGAAGAGATAATATAATTAGAGATTAAAAATTACTATAAATGAGAAACCTATCCAAACAAGCCGCACTGAAACTAGTATTCACTCTTTTGTTACTCCAAGTATACTTTCCTTTTGCTAGTTTTACATCTGAAAGATCCCAATCAGAAATTAAGTCCTCCATTCTTTCTTTCATGGGGTCATGAACTATATTACCTCCCTTTTTCTCTACGTTTATCAAAATAGTGTTGAAATCCTCAACCACAATTCTAGAGTTTGAACCATACTTTTTCCCATGTATCTAGTGTTGAAATCCTCAACCACAATTCTCATAATTTTGCATATAGGAATAAAAATACATGTTTCACATAAGGGACCTTTTGAAAATATAGATATTTGAATCTTTCGAACAGAGATTGACCAAGGCAGTGATAATTATGTATGAAAACTAAGCTCTGATTTTCTAGGCACTAAATTTAATTTCTATGATGAACCACATGCATACTTATTTGGTGCAAGATTACTTAAACATCAGATAGCTTACCCATTTTTTGATGTAAACATGATCACAACTCCTCTTGAAGTAGTTTATGAAATTACAGAATCCCTAAGCGGTTCATGTGGGTTATGACTTGAAGGTGCATTTCTCAGAGGTAGTCAAAGAGGTGGATCTGTAGGGGTAGCTAGTCATGACCGGATAATGTAAGGTGGATTTGTTGGGGTAGATAGTCATGAATAGATAATGGAAGATGGATCCCAAGGATTACTTTCTTCTTTTTACCTTTTTATGGAATATGGGAAATGCTAATCATAGAATAACTCAAATCTTTTATTGAATGGTTGCAATGGCTCAATTTGTTTCTATCATTCATTCTCTCATCATTGCAGCTAAACAACTCCAAAAGTTTTATTGTGTTAATGAGGATATAATTGTGTCACTCTATCTCCTCCCAAGAACATCGGGAAAGAGTGCAATCATATTTATGGAGACGATTAATCAAATCCACCCCCTCTTTTGCTGTTAGGAAGCATGCCACTAGATTTTTATTAGCACTAAACAAAAGTAGCTGAAGGTGCCAAATACATGTTACTTGACTGTATCTTTTTTTTCACTTAACATATATGACATCTACTACAAGAGTACCTTCAAATTCAATCAAAATGAGAAACACGAAAAGGACAAATCGATATCACCTTCTCGAAGTTCCGGAAACTCTAGATAAGCTAGCTATCATTTAAGAGAAACTGACTATTGCATGTCTAAAGGTGTGGGATTCCTTTCTTGCAGAGGTTACAGGTCACTATACATATTTATGTCTATTGTGAAAACTGCATGTGTCCACTTTTTCAAATTTACTCCCTGGCACAGAAGCAAACAACTACAACTCGGTTCAGTTGATGTGTGTGATACAACATTCTCATTATAGATGTGGCTCTAATGAGCATATGTGGCTACATATTGACTAAAGAAACTGTGATCTAATCCCATTCACAAGTTTGTAAAATATAGAAAAAAATGACAAGTGGCATCATGTCAAAGGGTTTAAGGATTAGTTTTTAAAGTTCATGGAATAATACAAAAAACATCAAAATCTACTCAACCTTTGGGAGAGATAGGACAAATACTAAACTGTTACTACAACTGGAATGGTTGGAGGTTAAATAGCATCAATTTTATTATTTTGTGGGAATATTAGTACACCAATTTCCTGAGGTGTTGAGATACCCCAAATCATCTTATCTCCCATTCTAATTTTAGAAAGTAGTTACACAAAAAGAGGCTAGAAATCAGTAATCAAGAAAAGGATAAAAGGTAGCGGTCAAGACTTAGAAAAGGTTGGAATTTTTATAGCTTGGATATTGAGTTTATTTTTATCCCAAGGGATCATTGATCTATTATTGAAGATCCAGGTTTCTACCAAAGGATTCACCACACATGGTTGCAGAACCAATTTTCCTTTGTTTTATTGTTTCTTTCTTGTTTCTTTCATCTCTTTTTCTTGTTTCTTTCTTATTTATTCCATTTATTTTTTTCGTGGAATTTATACATCCTATCTACAATGTTTTTATGTTCACAGTTAATGAATAAGTTATGATACAACTTCCTTGTGGCTATTGATATTGAAAGGATTCTCCGAACATTTATAAATAGGTTATGATATTTAGTATCATTTTGTATCTTGTCACGAATGCTTCTGCAATATCTATAGTACGATTAAAGAATTCTAAGTATAGCCATATATGGTTTTTGATATTTATTATCAATCTACTTTATGCAAATAATACCTTTCATGCTTGAATATATCTCCACCTCACCTACAATTTTCATGAATGAGTTTCAAATTATTGGATTCATTAGCCAAATTCCTAGCATGTATTTTGTCATATCATTAATGCCTATAGACCTCCATACATCTTCTAGGTTTGTGATACTTGCGTTAATCTTTAAATAGTAGTGAATTCCATTCTCATTACCATTTGGAGTTATCTATCCTTATTTAATATTCCTCTGCATATTTCATTTTATCATTTTATGTTTCAACCATTTATAAACAAGTTATAATAGTTACTATCATTTTGTATATTGTCATGAATGAAACTCTCTGCACATTTGTAAACAAGCTAGGATATTTGTTATCATTTTGTATTTTGTCATGCATATTTCTGCAATATGATTAAAGAATTCTAAGTATAGCCATATGTGGTTTTTGATATTTATTATCAATCTACTTTGTGCAAAGAATACCTTTCATGATTGAATATATATCGGATATCCACCTCACCTACAAGTTTTCTGAATGAGTTTTGTTATCCCCAACTCCTAGGGATAACTAAGGAGATGATGTCTCAAGGCCCTCATGTTGCAGACATGGAGTACCGAGAGACAACTTGACCAACAATGTCCACTTTTACAGACAGAGATCCACTTCACCACCATAGTTCCAAGTTCATCATGAGGGTATCCACCACATCAGTTGGCTTCCAGAAGACATTGGGTCTTTCTCCATGAGGTACAAGTCAGGTATTATGGTGAGTTTCATTTCAATATTTTAGAAATTTGAGTTTGTTGTATCTTAATTTTTTTTTGATTATGTAGTGTTTGCTTGGAAATTATGCTTTTTCCCTTGTTTCACTTTGGTGGTTGACATTGTGCCCTAGTAAGTGGGTCACCCTTAGGGATAAGTGTGCTACTAGGAGGTCCTCTTGACGAGTCATCATGCCATTACCATCCATAATTTTCACTTTCCATACTTCATCCCCTCATCTCCTTACCTCTTGGGATTGCTGAGTGTACTGACCCAAGAAGGGATTGTTCCTCATTTCATGGGAAGAAGGGGATGCAGGCCCAGAGGGAAGGTAGATAGAAAAAGATAAAATCCTATTATGAACCTTCTAGATGCTCTCCCAAAGAGTTCTTGAGAGAAATTAAATTCTTCTCCTGGAAAATCGAAGACCTTCAAAAGCAAAAACATAATTATGAATGTCCCACTTGTTGAGGGGTTTACACAAGGTGCGTTACAAGATAGACTATACCCCCATGGCACCATGTGTACTTCTCCCTTCAAGTGACACTTTGGTACTACCCCCCAAGATAATCGATTCATCATAGGGAGTACGATGTGTTTGGACCTTAATAAATTAATGACAATAAATGGTCTTAGAAAAATGTTTAATTGAAAACAAAGGTGCAACACACGACCCTCTACAAAGGCACCCATAAATGAGACACTACAACCCCTTGTATTTCATGAACCTCATGCTCAAAAGTATTTCCCTTATCCATGTCACTCCATCCACATTACCTAGAGAGGGGTCCACTTGGGAAACACTCCTAAACTTGACGTACGATTCACCAAATAGGTCGCTTTGTCAACCCTCCCATACATAAACTTGGCAAATTGCATAGGATCTTTGAGCACTTGTTTATTTTGATGAGGTAGTTTTTTATATACATGCTTAGATGGATATTTTATTGATTTGGTTTACTCATCATGATGAATTTGAATTGAGATCCTTGGAGGGAGTATTCATTTTCTTTGCAAGACCTTGTTTGGTGGACATATTTGGAAGAACAAGCCTAGCTTGGGATTCCTTGGGGCTTGAAGACCACAGGTTGGATACCAGGGCCCACACACTAGATGATGATGAAATTCCTTTGGAGGCCTAAGAGACACTGTTACACATCAAAATTACTCACTTCAATGATGACCTATTGTCGTCATTACTAGTGTCACAAGTGTCGCAAACATCATACTGTCATATTGCCTATTTCGTGTCTCTAACGACATCATCAGGACAGTTAAGACAACTTCAAAGACTGGTTTAAGAAGGAGAAATTATCTGATGAGGAGTACAAGGAATTTTCCATGGAAAAGACCAGTTAAAAATTATTTTTGAAGGGCAACGCTCCCCTACCCATTGTCAGGGAGTGCCGACACTCCCTACCCCTCTTTGGGGGAGCATTGCAACACTCAGGACACCATTATGGGGGAGCGTTGGGATTTTTTGAAGGAATTTTGGGAAGCACTCCCTTGCCCACTATCAGGGAGTGCCAGCTATCTGTACCCTCCTTTGGGGGAGCGTTGCAGTGCTTTGTACACCCTTTTGGGGGAGCGCTGGCCTGCTTGAACAAATTTTGGGTTGTTGAAGAAAATCAGGGAAAAATCCTCTTCATCTTGGAAATCAGTTGGATTCAAATTTGAGGTCAGGGATGGATCTTAGGGAGGATCCACAACTGAAGGAGAAATATTCTCAACCTATCCCAAGAATATCTAAGGTGGTTGGGCCTCTCTAAGCTTATATAAGGAGGCCTTCTCATGGTAAAAGCATATGGCAATTTAGAGGCATCAAACTTATGATCTCATAAAGGAGATTTATCAGTGAAAGTTACAGTCCTTCTGATCATGGAACTTTTGAGCAAGGGTCTGGAAAAACAGATCTTGGTGAAGCCGCTGCATCTACATCTATGGTTGTAAGCACTTTTCTTTGTTTTCATTAATATAAATATGTGCTTGGCCTGTTTCCTTTAATTTTGTGTATGTTTCATGAACTTGTTTCTTTTGATAGATCTATTATGAAGCTAATCATGGTAGAGTAGGAAGTATGTTTCGTTGTTGCTTCTCATTGTATTGCAGGACCTTTTGAAGAACTTGGAGATCAAGATCAGCTTGGATCAAGCAAGGACAAACATCGGTAAAGGTATTTACCTTTCTTTCTTCTTCTTCCTTTAATAGTTTAGCTTCATGAAAAGGAATGTCAGTGTCCACATTAGCACCTTTCTGTCTTGGTTAAAGGGGTCTAGTATCCAAGAGGAAATCCACTTGTCCGTAGGGGGATTTTCCTGTAACAGAAATTGGCGACTCTACTAGGGAAGGAGCTCCTATTTGTCTTTCCTTGGTTTGTCCCTACCCTTTTACCACCTTTCACATCACTTTTACTGTTTGATCATGGCAGGCCTCCTTGCTTCCGACAATGGGTTTACATCATTGAACTCTAATCGGATGATTCCATGAATGTTTGACTTCGCCTCATTTGTTCACATTCACTAGAATGTACTAGGGTACCTTGGGAATCATTGACATCAATGATGATTTCCCTCACTCTTGTTAAGGGTTTACCGCATCGACCGATAATCAGGTGGTTTCTACCATGTTCAACATTAGAACATCTATTCACATGGTTAGACTCATACCGCATCAGGATCGGTAAGCAGACCCTGGGTTGAGTCATCACTCTTTTATGTACTTTTCCTAGGTTGCGATGGAGTTTCTTTTGAACATTGACACATATACTGTCACATAGATCCACTTTGTATTGGTTGTGGCTATGTCTTTTCGTCTCATAGATCCACTATGTATTCTTCATGGCTACGATCAATTCAGGTCATAGGAGTATAGATCCACATTGTATCTTCGGTGGATATACTCTTTGTTAATATAATTATGGATCTGTAGTGTATCTTATGGCGGCCATACCTTGCAAGTCTTTATCACCCAAGCATAAGTGTGCCTGCCTTAGGTTTGAAACATGTCATAATATTTGTTTGATGGTTGTGTGAAACTTCTACCAGGTTCTCTGCGTCCATACCCTTGCTCAAAAAAGTCTACAAAGTACTTTAGTCATCAGTTCCCGTCTTCTAACTTCTCACTTTGGGGGGCAATCTGTTACACATCAAAATTACTCACTTCAATGATGACCTATTGTCATCATTACCAGTGTCACAAGTGTTTCATTTTTGGTCGCAAGTGTCGCAAACATCATACTATCGTCTTGCCTATGTCATGTCTCTAACGACATCATAAGGACACTTAAGATAACTTCAAAGACTGGTTTAAGAAGGAGAAATCATTTGATGAGGAGGACAAAGCATTTGCCATAGAAAATACCACTTAAAAAATATTTTTGAAGGGAAACACTCCCCTACCCATTGTCAGGGAGTGCCCACACTCCCTACCCCTCTTTGGGGGAGCATAGAAACACTCATATCACCATTCTAGGGGAGCGTTGGGATTTTTTGAAGGAATGTTGGGCAGTGCTCCCCTGCCCACTGTCAGGGAGTGCCAACGCTCTGTACCCTCCTTTGGGGGAGCGTTTCAACGCTCTATGCACCCTTTTGGGGGAGCGCTAGCCTGTTTGAGCAAATTTTGGGTTGTTGAGGAAAATCATGGAAAAATCCCCTTCATCTTGGAAATCAGTTGGATTCGAATCTGAGGTCAAGGATGGATCTTAGGGAGGATCCACAACTGAAGGAAAAAGATCCTCAACCTATTCCAAGAATCTCTAAGGTGGTTGGGCCTCTCCAAGCTTATATAAGGAGGCCTTATCATGGTAAAAGCACATGGCAGTTTAGAGGCATCAAACTTATGATCTCATAAGGGAGATTTATCAGTGAAAGTTACAGTCATTCTGATCGTGGAACTTTTGAGAAAAGGTCTGGACAAACAGACCTTGGTGAAGCTGTTGCATCTACATCTATGGTTGTAAGCACTTTGTTTTGTTTTCATTAATATAAATATGTGCTTGGCCTGTTTCCTTTAAGTTTCTGTATGTTTCATGAACTTGTTTCTTTTGATATATCTATTATGAAGCTAATCATGGTAGAGTAGAAAGTATGTTTT
>ML841943.1:29354-42311 GCA_009831015.1 Picea engelmannii
TGTTTTTTTATTATGGATAATATAATAAAATTTCTTAGCTCATATGTTTTGAATATGGTCAATATAGCAATACTTTTAAGAAATTATTTATGTTTCATTCAATGTAACTTGTATTTACTTTTTTATTATTAAAAGTAAAAAATCATTAAAAAGTGACGTTGAATTTTTAAAGTATATTGTGATATTTTCATGGAATTATGTATTACCTTGTACTTGGCGTGATAATAACATTTAAAAAGTAAACATTTAAGGGTTGATTTTATGATTTTGTTTACAATAATGGTGAGTTCTTTTACCACATTATAAAAATGTGTCATTTTCATACCCGAATTTTAGAATGGGTGCTATCGGTAGCAATACTTTTCAATTTGATGGTTGATTTTGAGGTTTTTGTTTTAATGGTACCAAGTGATAAAAATACGATTTCAAATGATCTCAAAATTTAACGTTTTGAAAAGAAAAAAAAATTCAAATACACAATTTTTTTTAGGTGCTGATTTTAAAGTTTTTTTGAGCTATTGTCTAAGCTTTGAAAGCCATGTTTGAAAAATGTTGTAATTTTGATCCCGTTTTAAAAAATAGTGCTACCGGTAGCACCACTTTTAGATCTGGGGGTTGATTTTGATATTTTTTATGAAAAAATATGGGTTTTTTGGGCTAGAGTTCTCGTTTTGAGGTCACATTTCTCATTAAGTTGGTAACTATGTTACTATATATCAATATTAAAACACAACAAAGCGCATCCAGAAACCTTGAAAACTCAGCCAGAAACCCCAACACATTAGATCTGCAGTGACAACCCCAGAGTTAGCAATTGATATCCATATCCAAGGATCAGGGATATTACAATGGTATCAAAGCTGGTTTTCCTGCCAGCCTAAGGGGAAAAACAATGAGTTATTTCAGATTGTTTCCACTAAATTTCAATGGTGATAAATTACACTTATACCTTTAGATGCATTAGTAGAGAGAAAAATTTCAGATAAGATATGGAGGACAACGTGATGAATATTCGTAATATTCTTGCACAGGAGCGACACCAACTGATGCAGGCTATGCCAAGCTTTCAAAATAATGCAGATATCAATGGAGCTAGTGGTTCAAAGAGGCAAAGAACATGACATAAAGGACACGATGAGGAGTTTGCAGATTTTTTGAGGGAGTAACAAGAGGTTGGTACGACATTTCATGCAGACATGTCATTCAAGTATTTTTGCACTATCAAACATCCTGAGTGGTATGAACCCCAAGTATTGTTGAAATATTGTAACTGCAAAGTATATTCTAATTAAAATTGATTTATTATTAAATGGATTAATCCCCTTTTGTGGATTTATCATGTCGATACTTATGTATGACCAAATCCCCTATTGTGGATTGGTCAAACCCTAGTTAATTTATGCTCATTGAGAAGTCGAACCCTAGGGATAATTAAAGTGGTTTTAGCCACTAGTTGAAGATGTCGGCCCAACATGGTGAAGAGACAAAACCCTAGTGCTCCTCAGCTAGTATAAATAAGAGATGATATCTCCTCATTCACTCACTCAGTCACTCATCTAGTGAACATCTTTTGGAGATAGCTGTAGTTGCTAGAAGAAGGAGAGAGAGATGTATTCTCAGTCTTGGTTATTCTTGGTGGTTTTGTCTTTTATCTTGGCATTGTATTGACAATCTATATTAAGGAATTTTTTGTTGGGTTTTCTCCCCCATGAGGGTTTCCTAGGATCAAATATTGTGTACCTTGTGATTGTGTTTCTCTCAGTGATCATGCTTATGATATTATTTTCTAGTAAATTGAAAAGAACTTAATAACATCTCTAAATTTAACATGGTATCAGAGCTAAACTGAGTAGAGCACCTTTCATTGGGTAACCAAAAATGTCACTATTGCCATACAAGAAAATTAGGGATTTTTGTTGGAAGAGAATTTCTGACTAAAAACCATCTAGTGAAGTGCACCCTAGCCTAGGAAACTCATTGGAAGCTTGAGCACACCTTTCCAGTGACCAGAGCCTCCGGAAAGTGAAACCCTATTTTTGACTAGTACCAGAAAACCAAAAAACCAGGAAACCATAACGAGTACCAGAAGTACTAGTCCATATTTGCGCAGGTCAAAATTCAAGGGGTAAAATTTGTATTTTTTTGAAATCAGACTTCTCCAGCCTATTTGCTTCAACCCAATGCATCTAGTCCCTCGATCAAAATTCCAAAATTTGAAATTTGAAAACTTAGGGTTTCCTCATAAAACCTTAAGTTGCAGTATCAATTGTAGTTGTAGTGCCAGTTCCTTCATGCCAGTTGCAACACCAATTGCAGGGAAAGTTTTTGTGAAGTGTTGGGACTGTTGTCTTATTGTCCTACTACACCTTACCCTAGCAATATACTGTCAGATGTATGTACTTACATATGTTTTAAAATACATTATTATTGTAAAGGGTACTTGCAGGAGAATGGATCTTTTGTCATAGATCCAGAAGGATCTCAGATCCAACGCATTCAAAGGAATAATACACTCTAGGTTTGATAATATTGATATGCATCTATTTGTTATGACATTATTTTGACCTTATAGGTTGTATGTTGAAGTTACGACTATCATACTAACCCTTGGTCAAAATTAAAGTCAAGGTACTTGAATGCGATTAAAGTTTATTCTCTAACTTAGATTTCTTTCAAGATAGCATATTTTCTTAGTACAGAGGACATGTCAAAGAAAGAACTTGTCATATTGCATGAAGGCGACTTGGAAGAAAAGAAACACACTCATTCTTGAAGACAAGACTCCAGGTTATTGGTTTCATTGATTAAGTTGATAAAATTCAAAGTTGCACATGACAACTTTGATAACCACCTCATTACAAGTAAACACTATAGTTGAGGTAGCAATCTTTGAAAGGTATTATACTTGGTAGCATGTGAACATATTGAGATAAATTCTAACATCTCCTCTAGGATAAACTTCTTGTGTTGGTTCTAGGTTACCATGGAGGAATGTTTGATGACAACACTAGAAGAGTGTTGATCTCATTTCATATTGTATTTCTTACTTTTGATATTTGTTTCAGGCAGGTCACAAGTGATATCTCTAAAGGAGCTACTGTGACGATTATTCGTGCTATTATTTTATTACTATTATCAAAAGAGTATTATTCTTGCTTCCTATTTGTTGACCTTGTTTCAGGTCACATGTGATAACCTCGAGGAAGCTATAATGAAGGTTGTAAAAGAAAACAAATTAGATATGACATGAAGAATACTATGTACATGACCATATACATTCATGTACCAAAGAAGATGAATAAGAATCTATTTTTTGAGATCCAGAGTATCTCATATGGATATTGATTGTAAGGAGAAGAAGGCTCCAAAGATGACCGAACATTAGAAGAAGAACTCACATTAGACTTGTTCAAAGGATAATGAATCCACCTTGACATGAAGCATAATTCGTTTGAAGTATGACTCAACTTTTCATATTTAGACTTCGTATTCAACACCAAGTATATATTGTGATGGCAACCGCACTCCTCGGAGCACGATCGCTCACACATGACCTTCTTTCGTTCACGCCCCGAAGAACTCAACGGTTCTTCTATTTCCCTTTCAGGAAATCTGCACCCACAGTTCACTTCGCACGATCCTTCTTTTCTTACTCGGAGGATCGGAACTTCGCGGCTTCGTGAGTTCACTATCTATTTCTATACTCTCGAGTCCCCGAGACCCGATGTGTCAGTCAATCGTTGACTTTCTCCCTCCGCTGTCGGGACTTTTCTCTATCGCTACTCGCTACTTGCGACTCCAAGCGCTTGAGTTTCCAATCTTCGATACGCGATAAGACGAAATGCCGAACTTTGCGACTTCGCCACTCGCGTGACCAAATGGCTCCTTCCTCGACTCCCAATGCTCGAGACGCCAAAAGGCCGAGACTTGCGACCTCGCTTCCTCGTGACTTCGCCCCTCACGAAATCAAATGACTCTTACCTCGACTCCCGAGGCCCGAGACGCCGAACCTCCGATGGTTTATGCCACCTGTCTTCCACTATCTCCTGTGGCCCATACTACTTACGTAGTTGTCGGAATATCGCCTCTCGCTATATCGCGATTTCCTTTGCGTAGATTTGGAGTCTCATCTTACGAACTCCTGATATGTCGATCCACGAGTAGAACCCATGCTCCTCGTGATCCCAATCGACGGCTCCTGCCCTCCTAAGATCTTAGCCTCTCCACGCTCACCCAGTAACTTCCCTGCAACTCGGTGAGATCTGACGACTCACAGAACCTCGCAGATTCTCCACGGAGAATACCGACTGTCTATCTTTTCTTCTTGCACAATCCCCGTAACGACGAGCCTTTCTTCCTCAAACCTGTCACCCTACGCGCAAACCCACGACGTTCCTTGCAACCTTAAAGGAACAACTTCCTCACTTGTCTTTCGACGAACTTCGAAGGTCTATTCCTCCTGAGTTTGTTCTCGACTTCACAAGTCCTTATGAGAACTTATTGCGTGCACCCCTTGCGGCAAACCTTCAACGACTGCTTAGTGTTGAAGTTCTTCGACTCTGCGCACTGATCTACAACAACAGTCTTTCAAAAATTTCCTCAGGTTCACAACCCTGAGACTTTCCCTTGGCCTGCGCACTCCTTGCATGACACTATGCCTGACTGCACTTCGAGGGAATGGAAACAAAATTTATCTCTAAGTGAACCCTTCTGTCAACGCACTCCTTGCGGACAATTCGACTGCACCCCTTGCAGGAATTCTCTGGCTCACTTTGAGAAACAATTGAAACTCATTCACTCATCTTCTCAGACTTCAATTTAACCATGAAATCACATACACAACATATAAAAGCAAATGCATGACATGAAACAAACATTCATGATCAAAACATCAATACACAGAGAAACAACACAAACCATGAACTTGAATTAAAGCCTTCTTCTATTAATTCAATATCTGTACATGGGTGTTCTTTTCACAATTCTCTGCTTGCTCTTGCTCTTCCTGCTTCAATAATAGTACAATGTGCAAAGGAGGGTGTCTATATCCCGTTTCCCTCTTGCGCTCTAAAGCTATCAAGTATAAAATTAAATATTCTATCTAATTTACATTAACTATCTTAAATGCCTCATCTACCTAAGGACGAGAGATTAAAGGCTCAAGGTCCATTACAATATACAAATGCGCCCTCTCTTAAATGAGTCATTTAATATTGCGCAACCATCCCAAAGTGTTTTCCAAAAATGTGTGCTGGTTTGTCCAGCTGTTTTTCGCTCCATGCTAGCTCGCTTGATGTGTGAGCGATGCTCCTGCATCATACTCCTCGGCTTGAAAATTTTCATGGGCTCCTGCACGGTCTGTCCATGCTTCTGTATCACTGTTTCATTTTCCCAGCTGGTATCTTCCACTGGATGGTTTTTCCATTTGACCAGATACTCAAAGTATTCCTTCCTCCTAGTCTTTCTACCTACTCTCCTGTCCAGTATGCACTCCATCTGTGGCTTTTTTGCAACTGGTAATTGCTTTGCCCACTGGATCACTGGCTCCTCAGTTCCAGTCTCTGCTTCTCCAGCCCTGTATGGGTATAAGTCTGCGATATTGAATATCAGAGATATCCCGATGCCATCCGGCAACTCAATCTCATAAGCATTCTCTCCGAACTTTCTCAAGACCTTACATGGACCGATCTTCTTCATTTTCAACTTATTGTATGTTCCCCTCGGGAGCCTTTCCTTCCTCAGATGTGCCAGAACTAGATCACCAACTTCGAATTGAAGTTGTCTCCGATGCTAATCTTCTCTGCGCTTGTATTCCTTATTTGAATCCATCAGTCGCTGCTTCACCTTGCTGTGAAGTTCCTTCATCACCTCAGCGAACTCTTCTGCACTAGCGCTGCTAGTCGCAATCTTCTCTGAATCCCTCAGTTCAGAAACTCCTCTCGACTGCATCCCGTATACAACCTAAAACGGACTTTTCCCTGTGCTCCTGTTGACTGAGTCGTTGTATGCAAAGTTTTCCTGTGGCAATACATTGTCCCAGCTGCTGTGGTGCTCTGTCACTAGACTTTTGAGTAAGTCTCCTAGACTTCTATTCACCACCTCTATTTGCCCATCCATTTGAGGATGATAGGCAGAACTAAACATTAAGTTAGTTCCCATCTTCTTCCAGAGTGTCCTCCAGAAATGTCCAATAAATTTTGTATCCCTGTCCGATACAATGCTTCTCGACAATCCATGAAGTCGAATGACCTCCTTGAAAAACAAATTCGCGATATGCGTCGCATCGCTGGTCTTCTGGCATGGAATAAAATGTGCCATCTTTGAAAACTTGTCCATGACCACAAAGATGGAATCAAAACCTCTCTGCGTCCTCGACAATCCCAATACAAAATCCATACTTATCGCCTCCCATGGCCTCTCTGGTATGGGCAATGGCTGATAAAAACCTGCATTCTTCTTTCTCCCCTTCAAATGTTGGCAAATCCTGCATCTATCAACAAATCGCTTGACCTCTGAGTGCATCCTTGGCCAAAAATATGACTCATTCAGCTTCGCGAATGTTTTTTCATGGCCAAAATGCCTTGCCAATCCACCACTGTGCTTCTCTTTCAACAGATTCTCCCTCATGGAGCAATTCATAATACACAACTGATTGCCTCTGAACAACAATCCCTCCTGGATCATATAATCTATCCATGGGATTCTGTCCCTGAGAACCGGGTTCTCATCTGCCTCATATGCCTCTGCAAAATCTGCATCACCTGCATACATGTCTTTAAGATTTTCAAAACCCAATGTTTTGACTCGGAACTCCTGCAACAACAAGCATTTCCTGCTCAAAGCATCAACCACTTTTTTAGCAGTACCTGCAATATGTTTAATCACAAACGTGAAATTCTTCATATACTCTACCCATTTTTCATGTTTATGATTCAACCTCTCCTGTTGACTTACAAACTGCAATGCATGATTATCACTGTACAATACAAATTCTTTTGGAATCAAGTAATGCCTCCACTTCTTCAGCGCCTGTATGATAACATAAAATTCTTTATCATACGTGGAGTATTTCAGCTTCGTTTCATCCAGTTTCTCGCTGAAATATGCAACTGGTTTGTCTTCCTGACTTAAGACTGCTCTTATGGCATATCCACTCGCATCACATTTCACCTGAAATGTCTTCTTGAAATCTAGCAACACCAACACTGGTTGTTCCGTGATCTTCCCCTTCAACAGATTGAAGCTCTTCTCAGCCTCTGCTGTCCAATGAAAAGTCTTATGTCGCTTCTTCACTGTGTCCATCATTGCTGCGCTAATTCCACTGAAATTCCTGATGAATTTTCTGTAGAACTAGCCAAACCATGGAAGCTTCTCACCTCGAAAATATTTCTCGATGATGGCCAATTATTAATCACTTCCACCTTATCTAGATCCATCTTCAACTCATTTACTGAAATAACAAAACCCAAGTAAATGAGCTCTGTCTTCATAAATGAGGACTTATTCATATTAATCAACAACTTCTCCTGCTGTAACTTCCTCATCACAATGGCCAAATGCTTCAAATGTTTAGCCTCTGATTTACTATAAATCAGTATATCATCCAAATACACAATAACAAATTTCCCGATGAACTCCCTCAGGACTTCATTCATCAACCTCATAAATGTACTTGGTGCATTCGTCAAGCCAAACGGCATGACTAGCCATTCATACAAACCTTCGTTTGTCTTAAATGTTGTTTTCCATTCATCACCTTCTCTCATGCGAATCTGGTAATATCCTCTTTTCAAATCTATCTTGGAAAAATAATTTGCCCCACTTAGGCAATCCATCAGATCATCCATCCTCGGCAATGGAAATCTGTACCTGATGGTTATATTGTTAATCGCTCTTGAGTCGGTACACATTCTCCAACCACCATCTTTCTTTGGGTTGAGTACTGTCGGAACAACACATGGACTCAAGCTTTCTCTGACCAATCCTTTGTCCTTCAACTCCTAGACCTGCTTCTTAACCTCTTCATTCTCTTGCGGATTCAATCTGTACGCAACTTTGTTTGGCAAATTGGCTCCTGGTATGAGATCAATATGATGACTCACACTTCTCATCGGTGGCAATGAATGAGGTAATTCATCCACTATGATATCAGCAAAATCTTCTAGTAGTTCCTGAATCTCATCTGGTAAATCATCCACTCTTGTGCTAGTCAGAACAATCCTCGGTTTCTTGACCACAACGAATTGTGGATCTTCTTTCTTCTCCATCTCTGTGAGAAGTTCCTTCCCACTCATGAGAAGTATTTTGTTTCTTACTTCCAGTTTCACCTCCTTATCCTTTATTGGAAGCAATATATGGGTTCTCCCATTCTTCTCTAAAGTATATGTGTTCATTCTCCCATCATGAACCACATTTCTGTCATATTGCCATGGTCTACCCAGCAATAAATGACATACATCCATGGGAATGACATCACATAAAATCTTATCATTATACCCACCTATCTTGAATTCAACCAAGCATTGTTTGGTAACACTCACCTGATGTCCCTTCTGTAACCATGAAACTTTGTATGGACTCGGGTGATCTGTTGTCTCCAGTTCCAACTTCTCTACCATCTCGGTTGAAACGATATTGTCTGTGCTTCCACTGTCCACAATAACCTTGCACTTCCAGTCCTTGGTTTTGCAAGCTGTTCTGAACAGTCTGGTCCTTTGGACTTAACTCTCCACCTCTTTCTCGGGTGTCAAAAGGACTTTATGCATTCCAAGTGATCTTCCGCCTTCTGCATCTTCAGTCTCAACATCACGCTTTTGCGCTTCTGCGATGTGAGCTTCTCCAATGTCCTTCTTTTTCTCTGGACACTCAAATGATTTGTGCCCATTCTTTCCACATGTAAAAAATGTGATTACTCCACCTCCGCCTCTTGCTCTACCTCTGGTACGAGGAAAAGTATTTGCGTCAACATAATCTCCTCTCTGCTCTGTATGCTGTCCTCTCTGTTCAATATATGGTCCTTTCTGCGAGGTACCACCTCTTTCTACTCTACCCTGAGGTTTCTTCCATTCCTCCTTGAGTTTCTGAGTTCTTTCCTGGGAAATTGCCTTGCCTCTGGGCTAACTTCTGCCTCGCCCTCGCTGACCTTGCTTACGGCTCAGCTTCTCTTTGGCTTTCATAGCCATCTGATAAGCATCCTCCACCGTCCTGATGGTAACCATGCTTAATTCATCCTGAATGTCGTATCTTAGACCATTCAGATATCTGGAAACCTTCTCATCATCGCTCTCCCGATGACCTGCTTTGATGTTCAGTCGATAGAATTCCTCATTGTATTCTTTCACTGTCATCAATTTCTGCCTCAGGTTATGAATCCTCCTGAACAGAGTAATTTGGTAGTCTCTTGGGATGAACTTCGCTTTAATCTTAGCAATCATTCGATCCTATCTTTTGATCTTCTGTTTTCCCTTGCAGCGTCTATCAACTTGTAACTCGTCCCACCATAATGCTGCGTGTCCCTTCAATTTAGTGACAACATGCCTTACCTTCTTATCCTCTTCGATATCTTCATAATCGAAGTAGGTGTCAAGAGCTCGGATCCAATCCAGTAACTCTTCTGCATCCAGATTCCCTTCGTATACTGGAATGTCCATCTTCGCCTTCATACCCATTTTGGCGATAGATTTAATCAACTGCTCAGTTGATGCATCCTCTGCTGTGACTTCTTCTTCATGTCCATCTTCCTCTTCAACTTCGGAATCACTAAGATCCCCTGCAACAAATCCACGTCTCTGAGTTGTCTCCATCTCCTCGAGTCTTGCTCGGAGATCTCTCATCTGCCTCTCCATTTCTGGATTTCCTGCTGGCCTACCTCTTCTTCGCACCTCCCTGTCCTCTGGGTCAGGTGACTGCCTCTCTCTCCTGGGTGGCATGGAGAATCTTTTTCTCTTGCTACAGAAAGTAAAATATATTCCCACTCTGATACCACTTGATGGCAACCGCACTCCTCGGAGCACGATCGCTCACACAGGACCTTCTTTTGTTCACGCCCCGAAGAACTCAACGGTTCTTCTATTTCCCTTTCGGGAAATCTGCACCCACATTTCACTTCGCGCGATCCTCCTTTTCTTACTCAGAGGATCGGAACTTCGCGACTTCGTGAGTTCACTATCGATTTCTATACTCTCGAGTCCCCGAGACCCGATGTTTCAGTCAATCGCTGACTTTCTCCCTCTGCTGTCGGGACTTCACTCTATCGCTACTCGCTACTTGCGACTCCAAGCGCTTGAGTTTCCAACCTCCGATACGCGATAAGCCGAAATGCCGAACTTCGCGATCTCGCTCCTTCGCAACTTCGCCACTCGCATGACCAAATGACTCCTTCCTCGACTCCCGATGCTCGAGATGCCGAAAGGCCGAGACTTGTGACCTCGCTTCCTTGTGATTTTGCCCCTCGCGAAATCAAATGACTCTTACCTCGACTCCCGAGGCCCGAGACACCGAACCTCCGATGGTTTATGCCACCTGTCTTCCACTATCTCCTGTGGCCCATACTACTTACGTAGTTGTCGGAATATCGCCTCTCGCTATATCGCGATTTCCTTTGCGTAGATTTGGAGTCTCGTCGTACGAACTCCCGATATTCTGATCCACGAGTAGAACCCATGTTCCTCGTGATCCCGATCGACGACTCCTGCCCTCCTGAGCTCTTAGCCTCTCCACGCTCACCTAGTAACTTCCTTGCACCTCGATGAGATCTGACGACTCACAGAACCTCGCGGATTCTCCACGGAGAATACCGACCGTCTATCTTTTCTTCTTGCGCAATCCCCGTAACGACGAGCCTTTCTTCCTCAAACCTGTCACCCTGCATGCAAACCTGCGGCGTTCCTTGCAACCTTAAAGGCACAACTTCCTCACTTGTCTTTCGACGAACTTCGAAGGTCTATTCCTCCTGAGCTTGTTCTCGACTTCACAAGTCCTTATGAGAACTTCTTGCACGCACCCCTTGCGGTAAACCTTCAATGTCTGCTTAGTGTTGAAGTTCTTCGACTCTGCGCACTGACTTGCAACAACAGTCTTTCAAAGCTTTCCTCAGGTTCACAACCCTGAGACTTTCCCTTGGCCTGCACACTCCTTGCACGACACTGTGCCTAACTGCACTTCGAGGGAATGGAAACAAAAGTTATCTCTAAGTGAACCCTTCTGTCAACGCACTCCTTGCGGACGATTCGACTGCACCCCTTGCAGGAATTCTTTGGCTCACTTAGAGAAACAATTGAAACTCATTCACTCATCTTCTCAGACTTCAATTTAACCATGAAATCACATACACAACATATAAAAGAAAATGCATGACAGGAAACAAACATTCATGAGCAAAACATCAATACACAGAGAAACAACACAAACCATGAACTTGAATTAAAGCCTTCTTCTATTAATTCAATATCTGTACATGGGTGTTCTTTTCACAATTCTTTGCTTTCTCTTGCTCTTCCTGCTTCAATAATAATACAATGTGCAAAGGAGGGTGTCTATATCTCGTTTCCCTCTTGCGTTCTAAAGCTATCAAGTATAGAATTAAATATTCTATCTACTTTACATTAACTATCTTAAATGCCTCATCTACCTAAGGATGAGAGCTTAAAGGCTCAAGGTCCATTACAATATACAAATGCACCCTCTCTTAAATGAGTCATTTAATATTGCGCAACCATCCCAAAGTGTTTTCCAAAAATGTGTGTTGGTTTGTCCAACTGTTTTCCGCTCCACGCTGGCTCGCTTGATGTGTGAGCGATGATCCTGCATCATATTGTAGATATGATGAAGTCCTTGTAGACTCGGAAGAAATCAAGATTCAGAGTAAGCCTGATCTCATAAATGATCAAATGAAGAGACATCTTCTAGAGCTGGGAGACAGATGCCATGACAAGACTAGATCATAGCTTCAGAGACTTCTAGGAGATATGAAATCTCCTGGGAGGTTTCCCTTGTTTCAATGATAGAGAAGGAAGCCAGTGATCAAAAAATGAAGGTATTACCGATAAATTTCAAGTTAGTTTAATGTACTTTATGCATCAAATCGATAAGAATGCGAAATGCATAAATTTATTATCTTGTTGTAGAATATCAAATGTGACTTTTACTTGATGTTTATCAATGAATAAAGAGATCAACCATTAATATCCATGTTGCAAATTAAGAGAATAGAAAAGAAAAATAGAAAGAGAAATAGAGACAAGAGGTTGATAACGGAGTTCACCAATCATTGGCTACGTCTCCGGGCCCGCTTCCAAGTGGAGGACCTCTTTATTGCTCTTTAAAATGCTCAAAGTTCTCTTACATAGGCTCTTTGCTGTTACATTACATGCTTCATATCTGTTGTGTAAGACCTATTTTCTTAGATTCATACATGCATCATCAAACTCCTCTCAAGAACATGGCAAAAATGCCTCTCAAAACATGAGAAAAGGCCAAAATTTTCAAACTGCTCCTTCAAAACCCTGCATCAAAAAGTCTCTCTACAAGCTTCAAAAAGCCTGGTTTTTATAGTTTTTAAGGCTAATATGAGGAATCCCAACTTCCCTCAATATCTGGCCTCTTTTTGGGATCAAATCCCCCTTCAAATGGCCTCAAAATCCTCAAAAAACCAATTTCTGGGCATAATATTAGTCAAAATCCCCAAAAACTATACAAAAAACCCACTTTTCCAAAAATTACACAGTGTAGCCCCTTTGGGCTAGGCATCTGCCCTTAGGAAATGGTAATATGCACCCATATGGCCAAGCACCAGCCCTTTGGGCTGTGTACTGCCTTGGATAGGCTCCATCTCCTAGTCATGGGCGCATGGCATGGGACCGTTGGTTAATGGATAGAACCTTCATGTGCAAATATGGGGATAAGCCCCTAGTTGTATGGTGTATTGGATAGGACCGCGCCCCAAAATGCGCCCACGGG
>ML841944.1:0-14934 GCA_009831015.1 Picea engelmannii
AATGTCATAAGTACAAAATGTGGGCCACGCAACCTCAAATAGAGTTGATATACATCGTTGGGCTTAAGCACTCACTACATAAGAGAGTACAAAAAAGAGTGCCCTCGACACATATAAAGGTCCTGTTATCACTCCAAGAAACTCCTTAGGGTTGTAGGCTAAGGATGCTTGGTAACTTAAAAATAATGTGTAGGTATGCTTGGAACAATGGGGTCTTTAATGGTCAATGTAATAGACAACTCATCATACATCTAAAGAAACAATGCTTTCAGGAAACAATAATCAGATCAAGTAATTTGAAAGGAGGGGATGAAGAACACTAATCTTGATTTCCAAATACAGTTGGGTGTAGGGATTAATACAAGATAGAAAGAAAATCCTTCACTTCAAATCTATGAGCTCAATAAAGAGATAACAGTCTTCATAAGATAATATAATCTGAAATGAAGTACAGAAATGGAAACATGGATATTTGTGATATTGAAAACAAAAGGGGACTGCAGTTTTATTATATCATAAGAGTCTATACAGTAGCACAAAAATGTATCCCAGTTTGAACCCCCTGTCTCTTAGAAAAGATAGGCATTTATAGCCTTTTACAATCAGTTTTTAAGATCCTAAAAACTTGGATCTGTATCTAAAAATAACAATTCAAATTAACTAAGTAAATCGATAACAAAGACTTAATGGCTAGACTAGCATTCAAATTTTCTTCAACCTCAAAATTTGACATCTGTACTCTTCGGCTTCTGGAATCTGTTGTGTCATGAAACATGGCAAAGGAACCTGTCTTAGCAGCTGGATTTCTTCAATTACTCAGAGTCGACACTTTAGGAGATCAATTTAGCATATGGTTTTCAAAATTCCCACGAATCTCTAATGCAGAGTATTTTTCGACCAAGTTGTTGATCCTTTAATGCTCTGGAACCTCTTTAAATCCTGTGAAAAACACCCTGCTCCATCCTTAGCTTTCAAAAATGATTTTTATGCTTTCACCAGCTAACTCACCTTATGATTCGCTGGTTAGATGGTGAAAGCGCTGCCTTTCACCAGCTAACTGGTTGTAAAATTTCCCTGTGCGCTGGTGAAAGCTTTTCCTTATTTAATTTATTCTCCCACGCTGATAGAAACAAGTGAAATGCACAAGCAATGTGAAAGAATCTCAAATGCATAGATCTAATATCTCATTGATGCAATCTTCTAGCACATGTGTTTGACAAGGTCATTCATGGCGTTCCATATCTGAATATCTTCCTCATCTTTCATATATGCTTCAGGCGAAGAGTAGGCAAAATATCCCCTTGGCTTCAACAACCTATACAAATCTAGCAACAATATAACATCCCTCTGAAGCCAATCAATTCTACACCTAGAATAATGAGCAATTCAAATGGACAGTGTCTTTCATAATGCTTCATGACCCCCAAATTTAATTTGATCTCGAGCTGATAAATAAGGTTTCAATCCAAGCATGAAATTAAATCTCAAGGCACTGAACCTTTCATCTCCTTCCTATCTGGACCGAATGCTTCGGTCCCAAACCCTTTTAAATATACATCAACAAAAAGCTATGAAAGATTTGGCACTGGACTTTCCTTTGCCNNNGCATCATCGACTTGTTTTTTTTTTTTTTTTTGAACAAAATATTATAACTCTTGACCCTGGTTCCTATCCCCAAAAAATTTATTCCAGTCTTCTTTGTTTGTCCATTGGCAGAACTACTTCAACATACTGAGTAATGGAATTATTCGCAGCTAGCTCGGATGTCTTTCAAAAATAGATCTCCTGCGATCTGAGTAAGTGACCTCGACGTTCATGAAACAAATTCGACACCTGTATAGTCCCATTATCTTGAAACCTCCTCATGCCCCTTCTTGCATGCGGCCTGGTGCATGTAGAAAAACATGCAGGGGATATTTCCCTTATTTCACGGGAGTTTATGTATTTCTATTTTTATATACGCTATGAGGTAGCATAAAAATTGATTACAGATGGAGAGGAGAAGACTCAGCACTTTGTATTATTCTTTATGTGTCGAGTTATGAATTAACTTGTGGCTTATCTCGTGTAATGACTCGTGGATGGGTGCACTAGGATTTGCATTGTGTGAATGTGCTTGACAGACTTAGAATTTGGTATAAAAGATTCTAGATTTGTGATTTAGGTATATGCATTGGAGTTTACCATATCATTGATACATGTTATTAGTATAGACTTAAAACAAGAAATATGCACACACCTTTTGACAAGCGTTTATAATTACACATCTAAAAGGTAGAAACTAAGTTGTCTTAAGTGATACTAACCAAGATTTCGGACTACAGGTCATGGCAGTGTCACAAAGGTCCAGAATAATCATAATCGACTGGGAGCTTGATGGACAATATGGAGGTCAAGACACTAGAAATAAATTGAGGAAAACGATAATCATTTGAAGAGTGATGATAATACTGATCAAAATACTAGTGCATTTTTTATCGCTAACATCTGGCTCTAGCTGGGATGGAGACCTCCCTGCGAGGTTTCCAAGAACCTAGTAGTTCTAGTAGCCTTTAGCATTGGGCATGGAGTCATCTGGCCTGTGCAACTGTTCCTCTCCAAACCTGTAACTTGCGTGCAGGCTGTCTGCTTATTCATGAACTTAACAACTGGAAAATATCTAGCTACTCATATGACGAGCTTATTCTTTTGTCTACTCCTACACTAACCAACCATACTGCCTCTTGGTTAAGTAAATGCTGACTTCCATAATAACCATCCAAGTAACTTCAAAACTGAAGAAACCTTGTCTCTATCACGGCTCAACAACTGATGTTTGAAATGTAAGAATGTTGAATAAAACTCATTCATGAAACTATACTTACCCACAAACAACGACAAGCTAAGGAAATCTGAAATCTTCAGATCCTTTGAAAAATATACGTCCATGAAAGATGCCAGTGGATCCTTAAAAGGAAGATAAGTAACATAATACTCCTTGGAAAACAACTGCACATCTATGGCAGCCTCCTGCTTAGCCATGGTTGTTCCTTTGCTGGAAAATTGATCACCTTCTTGTTCCCTTGATCTCAGATTTTGATCATCAATCATCACAACTTCCTCTTCATAAAATTTCTCAGAAGATGATGATAAGACAGTATTAAAATCATATGAACAAGGATTAGTTAAAAACATATAATTTCCAATGCGATCATCATTCATCATTGGCTCTTCCTGATTTATGAACTAATCATAAGCTTCACATGCATACCTGTCTCTGGAATACTCAACGAACACTGAAAAATCTGACCCTGAAACTGAATTGAACTTACATGTTTGTTGTTGTCCCAAATCTGCTCCAACCTCATTACTCTCCTGCTCAAAATATGAAGTACATTGATATTCTGCTTGCTCATGCACTTGCAAATTTTCAAAGAAATCTCGATCTCGGATCCTTCGGGAAACATGAATATTTTCTTTGACTTCTTGAGCATCTTCAAACAACTGGGTTAATGATGAAGACTCCCATTCTAGTAGAAGAAGGACAAGATCTTAATGAAGACCCATGACATAATATATCATGGCAACTGTCTCTGTAGGCCTGACCTCCAAAGGCATGTCATGATAAACACGGTAGAACCTTCTGTTAAAAACAGGCAAGGCTTCATCTTGCTCTCGTTTCAAAGCATAGAAATCTGCAAGGTATGAATCTAAAGATTTTTACTTGCCCCAATACTTAAGGAAAGCATTAGAGAACTCGGTCCAAGAGCCAATTGAATCAGTTCTCAGACTTTTAAACCATGCAACAACATCTTTGATCAGAGACTTTGGGAAAATTCTCATGATCACATCTTCATGAGCAAGCTGAAAATGATCAACAAAATCCAAAAAGGATTCCACATGTCTCTCAGCTGAAGTTTGATTCTCTCCAGAAAACCAAGGGAGATATTCATAACAATCATCAGGATAAGGATGAAGAAGAAGGGGAAACTTTAAAGGTTTGAACATCTTCATCTGGATCTTAACTTGAAAAGTTGTGGGCTGATCATGAGAGTTAACGAGTTCATGACAAGGTTCAAAAATTATGACAAGAGGGGCTGAGATCTGGACAGGATCTGAAACAATTTCTATCTTTTCAAGGTCACATGGCTGATCAGATTCTAAAGGAAAAGAAATACGGTGGTCATCTTTGCGAATGGGCTGAGGTAAACCTACCGAATCTACATCTACAATGCAGGGCTGCAAGATTTCCTCTTCTAAAGACGAATATATACAAGAAGGATGATGATTTTCTGAATATACAAAACAAAAAAGAATTCTCTTTACATGCGAAGGAAAAAGAATGAAAGAGGTAATAAAGAACAACAACAGTTCATGAAGCAAACTAATGAACTCATACCTGGATTTTGATTTGAGCCTCTTCATATTTTATCAACAGGATCCTCCCCAATGGAGTCTTTGAACGTGGAGTTGCCAGATAGATGATTACAACTAATATAATGATCAACCTTTGTCTATCATCAAAAGCTGAAACTATGTCGTCTCCCAGGGAAGCTTGCTTCATTCTCCGTTCCTCGGCAACGGTGCCAATTTGTTATCACTCCAAGAAACTCCTTAGGTTTGTAGGCTAAGGATGCTTGGTAACTTAAAAATAATGTGTAGGTATGCTTGGAACAATGGAGTCTTTAATGATCAATGTAATAGACAACTCATCATACATATAAAGAAACAGTGCTTTCAGGAAACAATAATCAGATCAAGTAATTTGAAAGGAGGGGATGAAGAACACTAATATTGATTGCCAAATACAGATGGGTGTAGGGATTAATACAAGATAGAAAGAAAATCCTTCACTTCAAATCTATGATCTCAATAAAGAGATAATAGTCTTCATAAGCTAAGATAAATTGAAATGAAGTACAGAAATGGAAACATGGATATTTCTGATATTGAAAATGAAAGGGGACTGCAGTTTTATTATATCATAAGAGTCTATACAGTAGCACAAAAATGTATCCCAATTTGAACCCCCTGTCTCTTAGAAAAGATAGTCATTTATAGCCTTTTACAATCAGTTTTTAAGATCCTATAAACTTGGATCTGTATCTAAAAATAACAATTCAAATTAACTAAGTAAATCGATAACAAAGACTTAATGGCTAGACTAGCATTCGAATTGTCTTCAACCTCAAAATTTGGCATCTGTACTCTTCGGCTTCTGGAATCTATTGTGTCATGAAACATGGAAAAGGCACCTGTCTTGGCAGCTGGATTTCTTCAATTACTCAGAGTCAACACTTTAGGAGATCAGTTTAGCATATGGTTTTCAAAATTCCCACGAATCTTTGATGTAGAGTATTTTTCGACCAAGTTGTTGATCCTTTAATTCTCTGTAACCTCTTTAAATCCTGTGAAAAACTTCCTGCTCCATCCTTAGCTTTCAAAAATGATTTTTTTTCTTTCACCAGCTAACTCGCCTTATGATTCACTGGTTAGTTGGTGAAAGCGCTGCCTTTCACCAACTAACTGGTTGTAAAATTTCCCTGTGCTCTGGTGAAAGTTGTGCCTTGTTTAATTTCTTCTCCCACGTTGATAGAAACAAGTGAAATGCACAAGCAATGTGCAAGCATCTCAAATACACAGATCTAATCTCTCATTGATGCAATCTTCCATCACATGCGTTTGACAAGGTCATTCATGGTGTTCCATATCTGAATATCTTCCTCATCTTTCATATATGCTTCAGGCGAAGAGTAGGCAAAATAGCCCCTTGGCTTCAGCAACCTGTACAAATATAGCAACAATATACCATCCCTCTGAAGCCAATCAATTCTACACCTGGAACAGTGAGAAATTCAAATGGACAATGTCTTTCATAATGCTTCATGACCCTCGAATTTAATTTGAGCTCGAGATGATAAATAAGGTTTCGATCCAAGCATGAAATTAAATCTCAAGGCAATGAACCTTTCAGCTCCTTCCTATCTGGACCGAATGCTTCGGTCCCAAACCCTTTTACATATACATCAACAAAAAGCTATGAAAGATCTGGCACTGGATTTTCCTTTTCCAGGGCAATTGCATCATCGACTTGTTTTTTTTTTTTTTTGAACAAAATATTATAACTCTTGACCTTGGTTCTTGTCCCCAAAAAATTTGTTCCAGTCTTCTTTGTTTGTCCATTCGTGGAACTACTTCAACATACTGAGTAATGGAATTATTCGTAGCTATCTCGGATGTCTTGCAAAAATAGATCTCCTGCGATCTGAGTAAGTGACCTCGGTTTTCCTTAAACAAATTCGACACCTGTATAGTCCCATTATCTTGAAACCTCCTCATGCCCCTTCTTGCATGTGGCCTAGTGCATGTAGAAAAACATGCAGGGGATATTTCCCTTATTTCACGGGAGTTTAGGTATTTCTATTTTTATATATGCTGAGAGGTAGCATAAAAATTGATTACAGATGGAGAGGAGAAGACTCGACACTTTGTATTATGCTTTATGCATTGAGTTATGAATTAACTTGTGGCTTATCTCGTGGAATGACTCAAGGTTGGGTGCGCTAGGATTTGCATTGTATGAATGTGCTTGATAGAATTAGAATTTGGTATAAAAGTTTCTAGATTTGTGATATAGGTATATGCATTGGAGTTTACCATATCATTGATATATGGTATTAGTATAGACTTAAAACAAGACATATGCACACACCTTTTGACAAGCGTTTATAATTACACATCTAAAAGGTAGAAACTAAGTTGTCTTAAGTGATACTAACCAAGATTTCGGAATGCAGGTCATGGCAGTGTCACAAAGGTCGGGAATAATCATAATCGGTCGGGAGCTTGATGGACAATATGGAGGTCAAGACACTGGAAATAAATTGAGGAAAACGATAATCATTTGAAGAGTGATGATAATACCGATCAAAATACTAGTGCATTTTTTATCGCTAACAGGTCCAGTGCCAACTATGTTCTAGGCATGTTGGCCCTAGTGTAATGAACTACGAAATTTGTAAGATGGTTCCTCTCCACTCCACTCATCTCAATACTCTCTCAGCCTCTCCAATTGGTGGCCTTGCCGCTGCTACTAGTCCGACATCCTCTTGAGGATTATGCCTGTTCTTGGTGAAGTTGGTTAGTTGTACTGGTCCCGCGTTTGTACATAAAAAATTACTAAGTTAGTACTTTGATGTTACCATAAAAAGGATAATATTTAAAAACTAAAAATAAAATAACTTTAAAATATAAATAATGATGTGTACCTATCTCTACATGCTCCTCGCGAGGGGGCATATGCATATTAGGGTCCCTCAGGAAACTAATCTCTGTGTAAGGGTAGTCTTCGATTGCAAGAGTTTGGCAAGCCCACCAGTCAAAAACCTTGTCTTCGAATGCTTGTTGCAGTTTCCCTGCTCCCTGTCAAGGAAAAATAGTTGACCATGTACATAATGCTAGAAAAGAGGAAATATGTCCTCGTACTAATTCTAATGGGATAAGGCTTGGAACTCTCCCAAAAAATAAATCACACAATACAATCTCAAACCCGAAGTTCTTGTTTGTCCTTCTTCTGCAATCGGTCGGTTTTTTCTTCATACACGTGAGCATCGTGGGGCTCCTGTCAAATATTGTATCCTGTAAGAACTGAGTTGCAAAATGCATCTATGTACGCGAGGCCTTGTGAAGTGTTGTAGATCTCGTGATATGTCCAATCATATACATTACTATTTGCAAGTTGAGGCTTGTTATATTATGAATTGGAACTTGAGATCCTACCTTCTGAGTGTTAGCCTCATAGTACATGCCAATGTAGTCATCTATGTTGTGTGGTCCTGGAGGGAAAGTCCTCAAGTTATTGTGTCATGTTGTAGTTGCATCTCATGTCTCATCCTTGCGTATTTTGGCCTAATGGCGTCTTCATGTTTCTATTACTGAACCTTTAAAGAATTCCTTAGGTGCAAGCCTTATAACACTTTTTGCCTTTGTGATCTGACACCTAGACTCTTGGAGGAAATTTCCCGAGTGTCCTTATCCTGCACATGTCTCCTTGCACTGAGAATTAGTATGTTCCATGTTCTTGGAAATAGTTTTCTTTCCCACGACACTCGTTCCTCCTTTGTAACGTAGCATTCTTTTATTCTTTTTCAATATTGTTAAAAATTTGAAAAAGAAAAAACAATCAAATATTCCAAAAAGAGGGGATGGGATATACAATCTCTTTTATCGACATCAATATAGTCTCACTTGGACAAAGCACATCCTTTTGTTTCTTTTGAAAGCATTGGGATCTAGTATGACCTTAGGAAGTTGTTCTCGTTACATAGAGTTGTGTCCTCCATTTGGTTACTCTTCCAAACATATGGAGAGTTTGTGGTACCTCTTGTGTCACAGACTTATGTCAATAATATGCTTCTTGAGTCTCATCATTTATGTCATGCTTTTGTCCAAGGGAAGCTTTTCCAACCTAAGTCGGCCATTCTGCAGTTGATATATTGACCTTCGTGAGTCCACCATCCCAAAAATAAATTCAAGTTTAGATTCAGAATCAACGAAGTTCGGTACCTTTTTTTCAAGTTCTTCGAGTCTTTCAATGACGGTTTGTCGAATACCTCGGGGTAGTGAGTCCTACACTCCTATTATACTCCTACTTGAGTTTTGAAGAACTTGAATATATTTCTTGATTTATGAAGCTACCATGTCTAGCCACAGGAATTGAAGCTTCCTGAAGATGCATATCACATTGTACTTGTATATCTTCAGATGATTTTGAGATGTAGCTCCATTGTTTATTATTTGCGGATACATTCTATATAGAAATTCATATTTGTCTCGTAGTCGTGATTATTTTATATGACATGGATCTGAAATTTACTTGATTGGTAGCCATGCTAATTTTATATCGAGCATGGGTATGCCCATCTCAGAGAGATTATCATTATTTTGCACATGACATGCTCGTGAACACTCATCTTGGGCTTACTCAACTCCGTAATTCCCCATGTATAAATATGTTATAATGTATTTCAGCCATCAGTTTCTCTTCTAACCTCACACATTAGGGGGCATCTGTTATAGTCCAAAAATTCCACATCTATGCATCCAAGACATTGGCCCATCCATTTTCATACTTTTTCAAACATATTGCTGAGGTTTCCTTCTATTTTTTTTTTTTGTATAATGTACTCACCCTACTGCACTATTATCCTACGTACACACACATGTTTCATTCTATTTTTTCTGCATACATACGCTTGTTGCATGCTAGTTAGCCCATATTTACCTCCAAAAATTGAAAAAAATATAAAATTGTGTGGATTTTGGCGGAGTTTACGGGCTATGGAGGGTTTCATAACCATTTTGCCTCTTGTAGCCCTTCCCTAAACTGAATAACCATATTTTTCTCATATAAAATAGGTCTAGGGGATTCATTTAGAGATATGAACAAGAGAATAAGAAAACTCTGCCAAAATCCTTTCCCTCTTGTTGCCCAAGTTTTGCATCTTGATCTGAGTTTTATCCTCAACTTTCCCCTTCATCCATTCTCCCTATACAACCCTTCCTTATTCCTATTATAACCCTAAATTTCTCTACACATGCATACATGGCCTTTGGCCCTCTTACTTGCATTTTTTCCCAAAGCATTGTTGAGTTGCTCTTCTTAAAAAAAACAATTTTGAAGATGTATGCACCCTGCACCATTACTTCCCGTGTACATACGCTTGCTCACCACTACAAATCTCATACATACGCATGATGCACCATTACAACCCACGTATACTTTCAAAAGTTGCAATGAATTCATTGATATTACGGGCTATTGGGTAGTTTCCCAACTAATACACCGCCTATAGTCCATCACCCAACCGAATAACCATCATTTTGTCATATAAAAGGAAGTGTTGGGGTCTCATTTTACATCTAGAAATAAGAACAGTGAAACTCTGCCCGATTTCACATCCCCTCCTTGCCCAAGTCATTTCAACCCTTTTGTGAGAATTGCCTCAACATTCCCCCACTAGCCCCTTCTTCCTCCATCAGAACCCATTCACTTACCAAGAAGAGATAAGAAGGTTGAGAGGAGAAGCTTATATAAAGGTGCACTTATAGCTTGGTGAAGAGGAGCTTGAACCAGGTTCACTAAGCGATAGTTGGCTTTGATTGTAAAGGTATAATCATTGAGTTATTAATAAAAGAATTACTTTTCCTGTCCCAAATCATGGTGCACTGAATGTTTTATTGGTTTATGTTTTTACATTCTAACATATAACCCTTATTTGTATATGGAATAACATGCTTGTCATTTCCCATTTGTCAATATTTGGATGTAGGTCAGCCCTGGGAGGAGGCGTGCAGTCATCACTAGACGTGGGATTCAAGGTATAGTTACCCGATCTCCTTTTTCTTGCTTTCTTCATATGAGTTTTGGTATGTTTTGGCTAGTTTAGAGAAGTAATTGACTTTTCGATGGTTAACTAATCTGCCTACATTATGAACCCTGGTGTAGTGATGGGAAGTTTTTTCCCGCTAGCAGAATTGATGACCATACTCTGGAAGCCTCTAGGGTATTTTAGGGGATTTTGGGTCGTTTGATTGGTTTTTCTTCTTTTCGAGTTTCTGTTGAGTCTTCTAAGTATTTTAAGGGATTCTAGTGACGTTCAGGTGCCATAATAGTTCTCCATGTGCTATAAGACTGTGTCTTTTCTTTCATTTTTTAAGGAAGTATAGAGGTATATGCACCCTGCTTTGGGTCAGCCCGGGTACATACGAAGGCTGCTAAAGCAACAATAGCGTATCTGGTTCAAGATTTTTTTTTGAAAAAGAGGCAACCAACCTCTTTCCTGATTTAGGTTTATACTTCTCAGGGTTTCTTGAGATAGTTCAGAGTCTCTGTTTTTACATCCATATCTTGGGTTAGAATTCAGTTTGCTTGTCTTTTTGAAGTTTCTTGTGTTTACTTCTTAAAGGGTTTTAAGCGAGTCTTTGAATGATTGATCTGCATGTTTGGTTTCTTTAGTGATTCCATACGATCTGCAGTGGGCCAAAGATCTATTTCACTATTGTCTCATTGTTCTTTTTACCCCTTTCATTTGCTTTGAAAAAGAGAAAAAAAAGGTTTTATTTTAGTTTTTCTGTTTGAAGCAATTAAAAAAAAAAGTTTTTTCATTTTCAGTTTGGTAAAGTAGTCGGAGTTTGTTATTTTACTAGAAAGGAAAAAGGGTTCATTTTTTAATTTCTTTACTGATTTCTTGAAACTTAAGTAGCTTGTAGTCAAGCGAAATTTTGTTTTAGGTCTTCTTTTTAAAGATCTTGAAAAAAGTTAGCTAAATAAAAGTTGGTTACAAAGAGTTAGTTGTAAATCCTTACTTTTGACTAGAAGTAATTTTTCTTTCCAGGTTCATCTTTTTCTCCTCTTTTTGTCTCTCATAACATCACTAGTTTCATCGCCATATCCTTTGAGTTAATCAATCCATTAAAACGAATGCTAAACCTAAAATTAATTAGACTTTTATATTTGTAGGGTCAACCAACTAGTTTAGGGTTAGGGCCTTGAATTAGGTTGGAGAGGAAAATCTTAAAGGCCATTAAACAAACATTGGAGTAAGAGCTACGGAGTGTTAACTTCCAATGATGCGAAATTTATCCGGGACCCCCCTCTAATACAGGGGATAAACTTGAGGTTGTGTGAGGAAAGGAAATAAAGATAACCCCTCCAAAGTCAGACTAAACGTAGTGGGGAACACATATTGAGGATATGTCATGGGAATACTATCGCCTGCATTTGCCTACGAAGCTTCGTAGACCTCGAATCCATTCGAGATCCTCTATTGTCTTTCAGACCACTTGCTTTCAATTTCCCTTCCAAAATACTTGGAACACAACGCAAGGAGAAATATCATCCCAACCAACTTCATCCAACTATGGGAGTTAGCTGATGATTTCCCAACAAACACAATTTCCGTACACTGGTCAAGGATACGATTTCTACCAAAACCGTGGCTAATAGTCCAACTTTTCCTGGCAACCTGGTGCCAGTCAAACTCTAGGCCCCCTTTTTCTTGTACATAGTACCCAACCCAAACTACCATTTTTGGTGACACTACATCTGCCAGACTTGTCAAGGTTGCGCAATGATTCAGTTTGTCATGATTCGCGTTGGCCCCCCATGCTGGCTAATTTTCCCTCGAACATTCCAAAATTTGAAGGCAGGCCTGGAAAAGACCCAGGCGATCATGTGACAACTTTCCACTTATGGTGCTCACCCAACTCACTGCGAGACAACTCCATACAGTTGCACCTATTTCAATGCATTCTTATCGGGGGTGCTGCGAAATGGCATATTGAGCTCGACTGCTCAAGGTATTCTTACTTTAATGACCTAGCGATGGTTTTTCTAAACCATTTCCAGCTACCCGTGAGATATGATGTGGGCACTGAATTGCTGGCCAAATTTAAGTAGACTAAGGTTGATCATATCTCTCATCACATCCAAGAATGGTGGCGTCGAAAGAGCTTGATTAAGGTACAGGTCCCACCGAATTTCTTGCTGGAGTGGTTCTTGAAGTCCTTGGTACTAGTCGTATCCAAGGATTTTGCAACTTTGAGAGTGTTTTCAGAGGAGTAGGCAATAATGAGAGCACAACAGATAGAACTGATTTACTCTTAGTCTGGATTACTCTATGATATCTTGTCAGATGCACCATGGTCCATCCTTTACAAGGCCAAACAAAAGTCTGGACCACATGCCGATGGTATAGTGGGATCAACATAAGGAAATTCCACTGATCTATTGTCAAATCAATTGCAACAATTGTTGATACAATAGACGATGGCTAGCCAAACCTCTAGTTCAATTGTTCCTCTTGTTATCCCCAATTTCATGGGATAACTAGGAGATCATGTCTCGAGGCCCACAGGTCCTAGACATGGAGTACAGAGAGAAAGATTGACCTGAGCATGGCCCTAGAAGGCCCATCCTTCTCTTCTTTCATCAGATTTGTCTTGTCTGCAGCAATAACATCCATCACCATCGGCCTGGTCTTGTATCAGAGAAGGCTCTTGCTCCATGAGGTAATTGGTCCAGGTATCATGGTATGTGTCACTTTTGATCATTATAACCTTTAGATATATGCATCTTACTCCTTTTATTTCTAACAACTCCTTGGATCTTACATTGACCCACTTGACCATTGTTGAGGGGATTGACAGGGTGTCCTAGCAAGCCTGTACCCATAGGTTTTGGTTTTCCACTGGGGGATTTTTGAAGAGCCATCATCCGCTCCCATCATATCATCATTTTTTCATCTTATCTCCCGCTCATCTGTCCCATTCCCCTAGTCTGGGCATTATGATGATCTGTTGGTAGGGTTGCACTTTATCTCGTGGGAAGAAGGAGCTAAAGGCCTAGAAGGTAAAAGCAGCTGGTAAAAGATAAAATCCATAAAAATGAAACCTCGAGATGCCTCACCCAGGGATCCATGAGAAGGCAATAAAAATCCTCTCAACAAGAAACAAGAGGGACCTGAAGAAAAATAACAAAAATAAGACCTAACCAAGAGGATAGGGGGTCTCACCACGAGCTATCCTATTATGTTCATGGGTACCTAACAACATGACATTGCCACTATATGGTTACCATGCCAGGGAAATGACCTTTGGTTGCATGGCCAAGGGAAAGGGGGTCTCATCACGAGCCAGCCTTACCATCTCTACGAAAGTGCTTGTGGGTAACATTGTCAGCTCTGGTGACCACGCCAAGGCAATGTCCTCTAGTTAGTCCTTGAAATAAAAATGGAAAAGCAAATAAAGAAAAGAAAGAATAAAGGCCAGAAAGGGCTTGGAAAAAATTGCATCGATGACGGGTACAACTCACCTTCTACAAAGGTACCCACAGGTAATATCATGCATCCTTGTCTCTCACTCTACCCATATGTCTGCACATCCCTTGTCCACATCACCTCATTTTACATGTCTTAGATGATACCCCTTGGAGACTTTCCTTTCCTTATGGATAATAGCCCAATAGGGTTCCTTGTCCTTTTCTTCAGCTTTGTATTGTGGGTCTTTGTAATATCTTTGAGCTATTGGATGATATATCAGGGTTTTTATGCATATGTCTGATAATGTTAATGATGAGTCATGATTAACATTGCTATGATCCCTATGACTAATGAGCCCATGGAGGGCGAATTTTTTGATGTGCAGGACCATGCCCGACGGACAGGTACCACGTGGACCGGTACACATGGGGAGATGATTAGTTTGGACCTCCATGGGGTTGAAGAGCCCATCAGATGGTTGTTGAGACCCCATCAGGGGCAGAGACAAGATAGTGCTTGATTGCGATTTTTCACCTTAGAAGAAGAAGGACGTTCCATCAGGGACACTTTGGCTGAGCCCGGCCTAGGGGGGTTGACCCACTTCCAGTGGAACGTTTCCCTTTGATGGCCCAGGATGTCACCTAGGAGCCATTGACGTCACCTTGAGCATGTGACAGGTTGAACATGGCAGCTGGCACGTGTGGCATGATTGGGAGGCTCAAAGAGGGCCAACGTTTTGTCATTGTGTGCTGCATTTGCCCTAAAAAGGGGCTAACGTCTCCCTCAATAGGGCTTGACGTCTTGCTTATGCTTAGTTAGGGTTTTTATTTGACAATTTAATGTAAAAACAATATAATTTTGGTTTGTAGCCTTGTCGGCTATTTTTAATGACCTAAATTTAATTAAAGGTCATGATACAGTATATATTGAGGATTTTTTCCCTCATTTTGACATAACTCATCACTCACTCTCTTGTGAGATCTGATTTTTGTGCCCTTGTTGGGTATTTGTTCTTTTTTAAGTGAGGCGCACTTGTTGAAGGAAGGCTTTTCTTGGCATTTTTGGCATTTCTCTTGAAGGAAGGTTTACAACTAGGGTTTGCAATGCTATTTCATCATGATATGTAAGTGTTTTT
>ML841944.1:33741-43843 GCA_009831015.1 Picea engelmannii
GGCTCGAGGGGCTTGTTTTAAACCATATAAATCTTTCTTCAACTTGCATACTAACTCAGGGTTATCAGATAGTTTGAAACCCTCTGGTTGTTCCATATAGACTTCTTCACTTAAATCTCCATTTAGAAAGGCTGACTTGACATCCATTTGGTAGACTTTAAACCTTTTATGACAAGCATAGGCAAGAAACATTCTGATGGCTTCTAATCTTACTACGGGCACAAATGTTTCACCAAAATCCAGTCCTTCTATCCGAGCATAGCCTTTACAGACTAACCTTGCTTTGTTCCTGATAACTTGCCCTTGTTCATTCAACTTATTCTTAAAGATCCATTTGGAGCCAATGACGATTTTACCTTCAGGTCTTTGAACCATCTCCCACGTATTTTTTTTCTCAATCTGATCAAGTTCATCATTCATTGCTTTAACCCAGTGATCATCTTTGCTGGCTTCATTGAAATTCTTGGGTTCCAGCATGGATATGAAAGCTGTATGAGATTGTTCAGTGGATTTGATTAGCTTTCTCCTGGTTTGTACACCTTTGTCTTTTTCTCCAATTATCTGACTTGCGGGATGATTATTTTGAATGATTCTGGAGGAGGAATTTGAATTTGACTACTGATTTGAGTCTGTCTGAGTGTCTGAGTCTTCATCTGATTCAGAGTCTTTGTTTTCTGATTCTTAGACCTGTTCATCTTCAACTTTAGTCATGTATTCCGTAGAAGACTCATTACTGTACACCTCTCTTGTTGGGATTCCTTCATCAATTTTTACATCAATACAGTCAACCATTTTATGCAGCCTCTTATTATAGCATCTATATCCTTTACTGTTTGTAGTGTACCCTAAGAAGATACCTTCATCATCCCTGTCATCATATTTGTCAAGGTTCTGATCATTATTCTTAATGTAGCATTTACTCCCAAAGACTCTGAAGTGTTTGATTGAGGCAGGTCTTCCAAACCATAATTCATAAGGTGTCTTGTCACTTTGTGGTCTGAGGTGGGCTTTGTTAAACACATGGACTGTTGTGTGTATTGGTTCTACCCAGTAGGTTTGACCAATGTTCTTCTCATTCATCATTGACCTGGCCATTTCCTACACTGTTCTGTTTTGCCTCTCAACAACTCCATTTTGTTGTGGAGTTCTTGGGATTGTGTATTCTCTCTTGATCCCATATCCATTGCAGAATTCCTTAAAGTCTCTTGACATAAAATCTCCTACCCAATCTGATCTTACTGCCTTTAACCTCTTGCTTGTTTGAGTCTCTGTTAAAGCCTTAAATATTTTAAACTTCTCAAATGATTCAACTTTTTCTTTGAGAAAGGAAACCCAAGTAAGTCTGGAGTAATCATCAATAATCAACATGAAGTAGTTTTCTTTCCCTGTGCCTTCCTGTCTTGATGGTCCACATAAATCCATATGAACTAGTTGGAGTGGTTTCTCTGTTGAAGTAAATCTCTTGGACTTAAACTGTTTCATGTTTTGCTTCCCTACTTGACAGGGTTTACACATTGAATCTTGGGGCTTTGATATTCTCAGAATATCTTTTACTGCCTCGAGGTTTTTAAGTTTGATTAAGTGGTCAAAGTTTAGATGTCCAAGTCTCCTATGCCATAACCAGATTTCATCATTTTTCCTTAGATGACATTCTTCTCTATTTTCTTTCAGCACATATACATTATTTTCTATCCTTATGCCTTTGGCCACCACTTGTCCTGAGTTTACAGACTTTATCTTGCAGTCCTTGGATGTGAACAACACTTCACATCCTCTGTCACACATTTGACTTACACTGAGCAGATTATGTTTCATCCCATCCACAAGTAGAACATCTTGGGCTTTTCCTTTTCCACTACTTAAGCTCACCATCCCTTTGCCCTTTATTTTCCCTGGAGCATCATTTCCAAAGGTTATGTTTCCTGATTTGCTTTCACTTAGAGATAAAAACTTCCCTTTGTCTCTCTTCATGTGTTTGGAGCATCCACTATCTATATACCAAGGGTTTGTTTTTCTTTGAGAGGACAACACTAATCCACACTTGTCACTTTCCTTCTTCTTCCAAAACTTGACATTTTTAGCAGGAGATTTCGAATCTGGTTCCTATTCCTTTAAACGGTAGTCAATATATTTGTGTCCATAGTTATGATAGATGTAGCATTCAATCTCATTATTCAACAGGTCAAACTTGTTGGTTCAACATTGTCTACTCATTGACTGTTGATTATTTCTTGACCTCTTTAGTTGCATGTACTTGGACTTAATTTGGCAATTGGCAATCAGTGAAGGTTTGTTACTTGGATGCATCATTCTTTGTTGTGGCAAGTATTTATTCCTTTGAAATCTTAATTGCTCATGTCTAAGTCTTAAGGAACAATTTACGGCTTTGTGACCAAAGTTAGCACAGTAGAAACAATAGCCATAGAAGAATTATTTGTACCTAGAAAATGGTTGTGTTCTTTGAGCAAATCGATTTCTTCTAGACTGATGACGTCGTTCAACAGTGAGCACATTACTTCTTTGTTCTACAGATTCAGATATGGCATCTTTTACCTTACTTGACCTGGGTGGATGATTGTCTTCCTTTGTTTCTGCAGGATTGTTATTGTCATTGGTTGTACTTTTGAAAAACTTGATGGGTTCTTCATTTCCTGGCTTACCACTGCTTGATCCATCTTCATACCCCAAGCCAATTTTCAGCTTTAGATTCCTTTGCTGATTCAGAATGTTGGCAAATCCTTTTAAGGCTTTGATACTTGACAGATTCTGATTATACAAGGCTTGAAACTTCTCCATTTCTTTCCTCGTTTTCACTACTTCTTGTTCTGATGCTTCACATATTGCCTTCTTTTCTGATAGCGGTTGTTTCATAATCTCTTCGATTTTCTTTGCCTCTTCCAATTCTGCTTTTAGTAGGACAAGGTCTTCATGAGGTTCTTTATTGTCTTTCTCAAACTGTATCAACAATTGTCTTTGCTTTCTATTCTTGATTCTTAGTCTATCAATCTCTTCCAGTGCATTGATCAGTTCTCCTTCCATGTCAACCACAACTTCTTCTTCATCACTTCCCGTGATTTTATTATCATAATCCTCTTTGTCCATAAGTATGAAGTCATTTAGTTTATTTGCAATAGAGGAGTCATTTTCTTCATCATCTGAAGGATCATCATTATTGTTTACGCACATACTTTTCTTCTTAAAGTTTTTCTCTTTAAAGAAATTTATGTGTTTGTACTTCTCCTCATCATCACATGTCTGATCCTTTCCTTTGTGGGGACATTTATTTGCAAAATGACCTATCCTACCACAGTTGAAACATTTGAAGGAAAATTTACCTTTGTATTTTCCTGATCCCTTCTTCAGTGTCTTCACAATTTTTTCTTCAATTTCATCGGGCTCAGAATCCTCATTCTTGTCTGCTTTAAATTATGCTTCTCTGGAGGTAGGTTTATCTTTAACTATTCTCATTTCCTATGCAGTCAATGTTCCTAGTAGTTGATCAAACCCCAAGTTTTTTAGATCATTAAGTTCTTCTATAGCAGAGACCTTCGAGTTGAACCTATCTGGTAGAGATCTCAAGATTTTCTGAACTAAAGAAGGTTCATCAATTGTTTCACCAAGTGCCTTCATTGCACTTACCATTTCTTCTACTCTTAGAAAGTATTTTCCAATAGTTTCATCTTCCTTCATCTTTAGCTGTTCAAACTGTATTCTGTAGGTTTGAAGCTTTGGATCCTTTACTTTCTCATTACCCTCATAGTTGCTAATGATTTTGTCCCACATTTCTTTGGCAGTTCCTAGGTGCATAACTTCTACGAATTCTTCTTCTGCAAGCCCACTCAAGATAGCATTCATAGCCTTAACGTTGAAGATAAATTCTAGTTTGTCATCCTTATTATCTAGCACAACTGGCTTTACATAACCAATATCTATCACATCCCAGATGTCTGCACCTAACGACATTATGTAGGTTCTCATTCTAACTTTCCAAAAGGCAAAGTTTGTTCCATTGAACAGAGGGGATTTATTGGTTTCCTTCATGGCTTGACATGTTTAAGCTCTAGGATCTACCCTTAGATAAAAGGGGCTTTCTCTGATACCAATTGTTGGACAACTGAGAGGGGGGGGGGTGAATCAGTTGTTACCGTGCTTAAACAAGTATGCTTCTTTTTAAAATCCTTACAAGGCACTCAATGATGATCACAATAATGCACCGAAATAAACAATGGCACATTTAACATCAGTCAGATATATGAGAAACACAGAGACATATATTTCCCAAGGAAACCCATACAGGGTAAAAACCTCTTCTTATTTATATGATAAGTATTATTTACATTCTTTACATTATCATACATATGAGCACCAACTCATTGTGAGGATACAACCTCTGTTTTGCAAGATGCAACTTGCTGAGAGCACCAACTCTCTGTTTTTCTCTAGCACCCATTAGAAGGAAGCACCAACTCCCTGGTTTCTCTAGCACCAACTAGAAGGAAGCACCAACTCCCTGTGTTCAAGCACCCACTTGAACCTCTGAGGACACCAGTCCTCCCTAGCACCTCCCAACCACCCTGGATTGTGAATATGAAATACTGAAATCTATTACAGTGATATAGTGTTCAATAACAACTTACCAGTCTTATCACTGTTCTGCAAGATTTTGCTACTTAGACTTCCTCACTGTCTTCCTGCATGCATCCGTTGCCCATTCTGTTCTTCTACTTTTTATGCTCTGTGGACCATGTCCATTCGCTGCATAGTTCTTCTTTTGTTCTTTTCAGCTGCTCCACTCTGATCCTTCTTCATGCATGAATCACCTTCAACAACAACATCCTCAACAACTCTAGCAACAAAAACAACAACATCTCTTCTCTGTATCGTGTGTTTATAGCTTCTGTGCATCTTGTGCATCCAATATTCGCCATTCCTCTGCATAATCATACCACGCCAATATCCTCCACATCTCAAGTGCTCTGCGTGATCATCATCGCGACTCTTCAACGTCTCTGGCATTTCAACCCCTATGTCTATCATCACTAGGTGTTATGTCGAGATTCCTTTTTCTCTCTCACAGTTGAGACTCTTTGTCTTCTCTGTTACAGTCGAGCTCATCCTTTCTGTTTCAATTACGAGCTCCAACCCTCATCCAGCTGTCAATTTCCTCCACGAATCATCTTCATTCCACTAGCAGATTCCATGTAAATCTTCAGCGCCTCTGGAAATCACACCGAAGTCACTTCACATCCTCTGGTAGAAACCATCAATGGTTTCTAGAAGTTACACTGTGAGGATCAAAATTAGCCCTTCGATCGTGCTCATGTTCACCTCCATCATTGGATTAAATATGATGATTTCTTGCGTTATTTACCCATTTCGCATTTTCACAATTCGAAGATTCTGCGATGAGACATCTTGAGTCTCCATGTCACGAGTTTCGAAACTCCGAAATGGAGTTTTTCTGCACTGGCTCCTTTCTTTATATGACCATGGCCATGACCAAGCACTTATGCAAAAAGTTCTTTTCGCGAATTCGCATTTCGTGAGTTTGGAGATGAGGCATCTCGACTCTCCAAGTCGCAATCCCTGAAACACCGAGATGGAGTTGAGATCAATGGTCCCCGATCTCGATTAATCTATGGTCCAGATCTCATCGTGAATTCACATTTCATGATTCCCATGATGGAGGTTCTTGTCACTCCAAGTTGCGATAGGAAAAACTTCAAAATGAATCTTAGATCAACGATCCACGATCTCGATGAATCTACGGTCCAGATCTCATCGTGAATTCGCATCTCACGATTCCTTCGATAGAGGTTCTGGTCACTCCACGTCGCGATAGGCGAAAATCCAAAATGAAGCTTAGATCAACGGTCCATACCACACCTTGATCTGACGACTGAGATTAAATCGCGATTTCACATATCGTGATTTCGATGGTTATGTTTCTTACCCCTTCAAGTCACGATAGGCGAAGCTTCGAGATGGAGCTCAGATCAATGGTCCAGAACACACCTTGATCTGACGGCTGAGATTAAATCACGATTTCGCATATCGCTATTTTGATGGTTATGTTTCTTACCTCTCCAAGTCGCGATAGGCGAAGCTCCGAGATGAAGCTCAAATCAATAGTCCAAAAACCTTGGTGATATGACGGTCTAGATCTTATCGTCATTTTTCATCTCGTGATTCCTGCGATGGAGGTTCTCATCACTCCAAGTCGTGATACATGAAACTCTGAGATGGAGTCGGATAAATGGTCCAGATCAAACCTCGATCTGACGGCTAAGATTGTTTTGTGATTTCACATATCGCGAAATAGAGAGGTTAGGGAACCCTGTTCCTTTGACTTTATAGTCAGCGACATGACGATCTTTCACCACATGTCCTATCGATCAATGGTCCACGACTGTCCCCGATGGACGGTTAGGATTCCTTCACAGTTTTGGGGAGTTGGATGACTTTTGGACTTATCCGCCTTGCAACTTTATCATATCTAATGGCTATTGAGCCTTCGACGTAGATACCCCATATCCTATGGCCCAGATCTTCTCATGATTTCACCACTTCGTGATTTTGTCCTCCTTCACGATTTCGCCACTTCGCGATTTCGTCACTTCGCGATTTTGCTGTTCTTGCCATCACTATTCTTTGCCATCGCTGATCTTTGCGATCGTTGTTCTTGCCATCAATGACAAGCTTACTCCCAACTGTAAACCTTCCAACAGGTATTCGGCAGCCTGGGTTATGCACTCATAAATGGACACTAGAAGAACTTCCACAACCCACATTGTTTCAATGCAGCAATGGGAGCAACGTCCTCATCGACCAGTTTATAAATTTCCTCATGTTCCCTGTCCTTCAAGTGGACATACATCATGTTCCATGGTAGATAAAAAGGAAGTTAGGTCTTGCATTTTAATTTTTTTTTCAATCCTTTTAAGGGTGTATGTAGGTTGTTTTGGACACAGTCGCGTATGTACACTGGAAGACTATTTTCTTCCTACGTACATATGCAGGTTTTCCTTGGACAACTTGCATATACGCAGGGCCGCTCATTTTGGGAGAGCATGCCCCCTCAAAAAACAAAAGAAATGCATAATGAAAGAATTGAAATGCAGGAGGGATACATTTGTACTTACTTGGTCCGAGAGGAAGTTCGTTTCTTCCTCTAAAACTCCCGAAATAAACTTCTTTAGCGATGGGGATTTTTTACCTTTTCGTCAATTTTCAAAATGCAATGGTGAAAACGAGCTGTCAGCTTCTATTTATAGACTTGTTTGGCCCTTTTTGCCACTTTTTTGACCGCCTTCATTGTCTTTTTCGGCTTGGAAATCATTTAGTTCCATTCTTGAGTTTCTTCTTGGATGTTACGATACACTTTTCCTTTTGGTTTGGTAACTTTTTGGGAGATGGTTCATTTTAAAGGTCCTTTGGTAAAAGTTGTTTTTTCCAACTTTTTGCTTATACGTTAGGATTTCAACTCCACTTTCTGAATCTCATTTTCTTTTCCTCTTTTCCATAGGATCTATCCTAATGATGTGCGACACAGAACCGTCATTGTTTCTTTATAAGTTTCGTAATTAGGTGGTAGAGCCTACCTTTACATGGATTCCCTAGATAGATGCTTATTGCATTTGGCGTCCATGTTGTCTGTAATGGATATAGGTTCGGGAGTCCTTATTATTCCTATCATGATTACGATATTTAGCCTCATTCATACGATGCACCATCACTCTTGGCCTCACCCTCTAGACTCCTAAAATGAGCACACTTTGTTATCTTTCAAGATCGCTTTGAAATCTGAAAGCAACATCCGACGAGACCGCATTTATGCTCTTCAATATTGTCTGGATTAACTAAGAAAAGTAACCTTTGGAGTCTTCTTTAAGCCCTTTTCAGACTATATAAACATGGAAATATTTTCGAGCGATCTTTTTTCCCTTCACGCTCGCCAAACTCAAATCTGAAGGCATGTCTTTCTGGCGATAGTTTACCCCTTTTTCGGTTTGAATTGTCAATTGTATGAATAAAGGTATACTCTAGGAACCTTGGTTCACTAGATGAGTATTATCAAGTATAAGTTTAACCCTTTTTTGGGTCTGAGGGACTAAATTTACAAAAAAGAAACATTCTCCTTGGTTTTCGTTTATCACCTTTTTCAGGTCTTGGAGATTACTTATGAAAAAGGAACCCCCGCGGAGTCCATAGATAATCTCTTTTTAGACTCCCCAAAATTGAAAAGATTGCCAAGTGACTGTGTTCCTTCACACTTGTTAAAATTGGTCCAAAAGAACATCTATTGGCATGAGTTTACCCCTTTTTCTGGCCTATGGATTATGGAGGAAAAAGGTATGCCTCGAGATATTCGTCTCGCCGGAGGAGTTATCCTCAGGCACTTGTATACTTTTTTGAGCTAAGGGGACTAAATTCAGAAAACGATTGTGAGTCCATAGTTAAGCTCTTTTTAGACTCCTTAAAATTGAAAATATTGTTGAGTGATCTTGTCTTTGTCACACTCATTAAAATGGTTTTGACTAGACATCTTTGTTGGACACACCTACCACACTTAGAGGGGGGGGGGTGAATGAGTGTGGGGATCTTTGTCCCAAAACTTACCTCTTACACAAAACTCATTAGTTAGCATTCGACATTTACTCATTACTCATTGTTGTCATTAATAATTAGTTATATTTGAATACATATCAACAACATATATCAACAATATATCATCAACAAATCATCTCCACAAGGAACACAAGATGTATGTACAATTTTTCTTTTTATTATGGACTTCAATCCGGGGGTTTTTTAGCAACAAATGAATAGAGTAAAACTCTACAATAGAACCATCTCTATATGCAATAATCAAATTACATTCTCAGCACCAACTGAGATGAGGCAACAATCCTCAACATATATCAATCTGTACCATAAACAAGAGCATCAACCATGCACCAACCTGTGCCAAACAACCTGTAATCAACCTGTACCATAAACAAGTGCATCCAACCATGTACCAAACATATAACAATCATGTGTCAACTACTCATCAACAATGACTCATCAATATGTACCAACATCATCAACTATACACCTCATGTATGTACCAACTCATCAACTGCTTGTCTCAACCATGACTAGTTTTGGATTAGTCAACAACCCTAACTTGAAATAATCATAACTTCGTACCTGTATTGAATAAATATCTGAAACTGATACAAAATGTTCTTCAGTGTGATTTATGCAATTCCTCCAAGTGGAACTACTTGTAACCTCTCAGAAAAGGAGTTATAGCAAAAATGGCATACCTTGCTGAATTCTGGCTTATTCTAGAGAGCGACCTTGTAGAGAATTCCCCGCACAAAATATTTGATGAAATGATCTAAAACTGTTATAGAGAATGCTAAATCCTGTACCCTAACCAACACATTTGGTCTCACAGAATTTGGATCTGTTATGAATAAGTTATGATGTTTTTACCCAAAACACCTGATTTTGACTAGTTTCAGGACTAGCCACAAAACCTATTTTCCACGGAGTGTAAATCCAACAATACAATGACCCACAAGATGAATTTTTAACCACAGATACTTGGCTATGTTTTCTCACTTTTATAGAAATTTTAGGATCTGAATCATTATAGAAAAAAAGTTATAGCGAAAATGGTGAGATGACCTGTAAATAACATACCTTAGAAAGAACCATCAAAAGAATTTATCCTTCCTTGCATTTCGGCCTTATTTTCTTCATTTTACTCAGAATTTTGGCTTATATATCCTTGGTTACCTCATTTACCTATATATATTCAATATCCTCAAGTGTTCCACACCAAAAATGCTCAAGAAGCTCTCACAAGAAGCTCTCCATCAATACTCCAAAATATATTCCCACAAGAAGCTCTCCATTGATCCACAAAAAGGATAATCTGCAAGAGACCATTGCTATCTTATTTATAATTTCATCCTTTAGGTCACTTAACCCATTGTTAGGTCACTTAACCCATTTCTAGGTCACTTAACCTATTTTCCTTATTTTAGGGTTAACCACTTTCCATAAATAGAAAGTTCTCCAATACTTTAACATTTAAATATTCCTTCTT
>ML841944.1:49534-67825 GCA_009831015.1 Picea engelmannii
CCACCAGAAATGGCATGACAAGAACTATCCATCTAGAATAGTTTCACCAACAATTTCCTTGATCTTCATCTCATTATTCCTCATACAAGCATGGGTCCTCCAACCATTCTTCTAGGATAACTCAATCCGTAAAGCGTCTTCCCCTGAGGGTTTTCACCATAAGGGGACCACTTTGGAGTTCATCCATTTTTTGACCTTATCAATCATGATAAGACAATAATGAGTCATCTATACATTTTTCCAACAATGCATCATATACCAATGAAACCACATCGATCCATCTTCATCATGTATCAATGAAAACTCATTGATCCATCTTCATCTATGCATTCTCATCAAGGAAAATACATATTATATTACATCAATCATCAATCAATCAATCCTTTGACATCAATCTTGACATCAATCAATGACATCAATCAATCGAACCATTGGCATCAATGACAACATGATCCAACAATCTTTTCGGTTCCAACTTACCCATTTTTTCAAACCGACTAGACTATTTCCGAAAAAGGTACTCCTTGGAGTCTTCTTTTACATTTTTTGAGACTCTCTAAACGTGAAAAAACTACCGATCTTATTTTCTTTGGGCTCATTAAAAATACATTGAAGGGGTTTTCATTGTGTCTTGATAACCCTATTTGCATATATCTGTCTTTGGCCTAATTCCAACTCCATGTTGCTCTCAATTGAACCTTTGAATCATGTCTTATACACAAGCCTTGTAGAACTTTACCTTTGCGACCTGACACCTTGACCCATGGAGGAATTTCCCCCAACTGTCCTTTTCCTTCACGTATCTCCTTGTTATAAGCATTAGTGTGTTCCTTGCGCCTGGAACTAGTATGCTTTCTTGAGACTCTTGTTCCTCCTTTGTAACATAACATTATTTTATTCTTTTTCAAGATCTTTAAAAACTTGAAAAAGAACCAAAAAAAAAAAAAAAAACCCAAAAAGAGGGGATGGGAAATATATATATTTTTTGGTAGCACAATGAGTTTCCCTTGGAAAAAGCACATCCTTCCATTTTTTCATCAAGCATTGGGATCTAATATCACCTTAGGAAGTTTTTCTCGCTACATAGAGTTGTGTCCTCCTTTGTTTGGTTACTCTTCCAAACACATGGAGAGTTTGCGTTGCCTCCTACATCATGAACTTATGTCAGTGTCATGTTGCTTGAGTCTGATCATCTTTTGTTCTTTTGTCCAAGGGAAGTTTCACCCAACGTGAGTCGGCCTTTCTACATTTTTTCTCTTGAACTCATGAGTCGGCCATCTTGAAAGTCCAGTCAAGTCCTGATTCAAAATCAACGAAGTTCTCTGTCTGATCATCGAGATCCTCTTGTCTTTTCCCAACGAGCCGTCAAAGACCTCTGTGTAGTGAATTCATACACTCACATTGTACTCCTACCTAAGTTTTGAATATCTTGAAGTTGTTTCTCAAGCTATGAAGACCTCATCTCCAACCATCGGGCGTCATTGACTTCTTGAAGATGGATACTATACTTGTATATCTTTGATTTTGAGTTGTAGATCTATTGTGTATTGCTCGCAGCTACACTTTATATAGTTATATGACATGGATATGTAGTGTATTTGATTGGAAGCCATGATTTATTTCATCCCGAGCATGGGTATGCCCACCTCGGAGAGACAATTGTTATTTTTGCAGAGCCAAGATACCAAACACTCACCCAAGTAGAACGATGCTCCACTTGTACTTCTCTGGTCATCAATAAAACCTGTCCAATCTACATTTGTGTAGGCAATAAGCGATAGATCATTTCCTATTATATACCATAATCCAAACTCTTATGTTCCCTTTATATATTTGAATATCCTCTTTACTGCTAGAACATGTGATTCTTTTGGTGTTTCTTGAAATCGTGCCACCTATCCAACCACCTACATTACATCTGATCTATATACTATCACATAAAGTAGCTTGTAAATCATTGACCTGTATTTCCTTTGATCTATAGACTTTGAATCATCATCTTTGATTAGCTTGCAACCGGTTTGCATAGGTGTATTGATTGGTTTGCAATCTTCCATTCCAAACCTCTTTAGCATTTCTCTTATATACTTTGTTTGAGAAATAAAAATGCCTTGGTTTCTTTGACATATCTGAATACTGATAAACAAGGATAGTTCTACAAGAAATGAAATTTCAAATTCATTTTGCATATCCTTTGCAATTTTTGTCTTAACCTGTCATCATCACTTCCAAAAATAATATCATCAACATAAGTTTCAATTAATAAAATACTATCTTGAGTTACCTTGATGTAGAGTTTGTTGTCTACATTTCCTTTTCTGAAACCTTGTTGTTGTAGATATCTATCTAATCTGGAATACCATGCTCTAGGGGGCTGTTTTAGACCATACAAGGCCTTTTTCAACCTACACACATAATCTGAAAATTGAAATCATTTTGGTTTCTCAATGTAGAATTTTTCTTCAAGTTCCCCATTCAAAAAGGTTGATTTCACATCCATATGATACACTTTAATATTCCTGGAGCATGCATAATATAGGATCAATATGATTTCTTCAATTCTGGAAACTAGGGAAAATGTCTCTTCAAAGTCGATACCTTCAACCTATGCGTGTCCTTTACATACCAATCTAGCTTTGTTCCTGGTAACCTGTCCATATTCATTCAATTTATTTATGAAGACCCACTTTGTGTCGAACACATTCTTGTACCTTGGTCTCGAAACCAATTCCCAAGTCTTATTCTTCTCTATTTGATCCAACTCTTCATTCATGGCCTTTTCCCATAATTCTTCCTTGTTGGCTTCTTCAAAACCGTTTGGTTCAATCAAAGATAAGAGTTATAGGTGTAGTTGTTCTGTTAAACGAATTCTTCTAGTATCAATTCCTATATCTTTTTTCCCGATAATATGATATAAAGGATGATTGTTCTGTATTCATTTGCTAGGTTTCTTTGGAGGTACTTGTGGTACTTTCTCTTATACTTCTATTGATCTTATTCATCTTCCAATTCTACTACTTCTTCATCCTTTGCTTCTTCTTCGTAAGTCTGTTCCATTGATTCCTTTTCTTCTTCTTTTAATTTTCATCCACCTGTCTCATCAACCATTACATTGGTGCTTTCCACAACTTTGTTGAGCCTTAGATTGTAACATTTGTATGCTTTCCTTGTACTAGAGTAACCAAAAAGTATTCCTTTGTCCACACGAGAATCAAACTTTCCCATTCTGCCATCTTCTCTTTTGATGTAGAATTTTCTTTCAAAAACTATGAAGTGCTTCACATTTGTTGGTTTGTCTTTCCATAGCTCGTAGGGAGTTTTCTCACTGTTGTTTCTGAGCATTACTTTGTTTTGAATGTGAAATGTTGTATGCACTACATGTGTCTAAAAAACATCTGTCAACCTAGAATCCATTAACATTGTTCAATCCATTTCCTATATTGTGATGTTCTTTATTTCGACGACCCCATTCTGTTGAGGTGTCGTAGCAATGGAAACTTGTATTTTTATTCCATTATTGCTGCAAAAGTTGTTGGCATAGGGACAAACCCAGGGCTCAACACTACAAGAGCACACCAACAAAACCCTAACTACCAACCCTTTCAGAAACACCTGTGAAGCAGATGAGGTCTCACTTGAGGTAGAGGTAGGGGTGGTTGCAAGACTTAGGTGTATGCAACCTTAGTTGGGACACGAATATGTGATTATATCACTTATAGAGCACTTAACATCGATCATTCATCAATATCCAGTCCTTATTATACTTCACAGATAGCATAGAGCATCGCAACATTCACTTAGATCTTAGGTATCTTAGTACTTAGCAACAGTAAAATAGATTAGATCTAGTAGATCAACACTAAGCATCTTCATACATATCAAATCTATTATTCATACACATATAATAAGAACAACGCATAAATATATCCATCTAAATATATCAAAGAACTTAGCAAAAGCAGACATAAGCACAACGAGTCAAGGCACAGAGTATAACAGACAGATTTACGTGGTTCACCCCCACCCCGGGGCTACGTCCACCAACTCTTCTTCTTTATTATCGTGGCCAATCGGTTACAAGAACAAAGTCATAGAAACCCTTACTTCGCAAAGGACAGAAGATATGCACAGCCCGCTAGATCCTTCTTCCTTTCCTTTCAGCACACAACCTTCTGTATCTTCACACAAGAACTTGCACTAAGATCTGCAAGTCTATACAGAATGCACAAAACTCTCGATCACAGAAATCCCTTCTTGGAACTTAGCCTATACCACATAGATACAATACAATCCTTTCCTCTACTATATGTCTAGATGTCTATTTATACATACAAAATGGTCTTAAGTGTGGGTAAACCCACAGGCCGACATCCCTTTCCCATTACATATTCCCAAAACCCAAAAAGGGACCTGAATTTGGGTCGAGATCCCTTGAGCTCTGCTTCGTCTGGTGCTCCATTTTCAATAGGCTTTCGAAGTCCCAAAAATGGTCAAGTATGACCAAGTAACTCCAAAACTTGGTCAAGGGCCAACATGCCCCCAACACTCACCTGTGACTCATCCTGAGTTACTCTGGTATGAGCAATTCTACCTCGAACACCTCGAGCTTGGATTGAGCTGCTTCGACCTGCTACAATGCTACTGCCTCTTGCTCAGTGAACTCTTGAATGAGTGTGTCATTGACTGGTCCTTCTAGGCGTTGTTCTGCTGCACTCACAACTTGTTCAAGTTCTACTCCTTAGCTTTGAACTTCAGTGAACAGTTGGCATGCCTTCTCTTGCACTGGTTGCATTCGTTGAGATACTTCCATCACTTTGGTCTAGATTGTGTGGATTTGTTGCTGGATCATGCGTTGCTATGGGGACCTCTTCATCCTTTCGACTGGTGACAAGGCCTTTAGTTGTGCCTGTAATGTATCTGCATGTTGCTTTGCTTCTTGGAGTTGCGACTCCAACGCTTGTAAATTTGTATTCTCCGTGAGGTTTTCATAAGTCTGAGAGATCCTAGAGCTCAGTTGCTTGCACTCCAAGGAAAGGGATTTTATTCTGCCAACTACGCTGTGAGCAGTTTCCTCTCTTAGGTCTATGATTTCTTGAGGGTTCTCGGGCATAGTACGAATTTCCAGGTCTATGATGCACTGCTAAAGCTGTTGGATCACTTCTTCAAGTTGTGCCACCTGCTGTGGAATTCGTTCTTCATCTCTCACTTCTATGAAGGTCACAGAGAGAAGTTCTCTTTTGACCAGTTCTTTTACTTCTAGCTGCTCTGCGATCAACTGCTCCTTCCTCTGTTGTAGCTCTACTTTCTCTTTGTCCCACTGTGCTTGAAGAGAAATTTTTTCTCATTTGACAGCACTGTGTTGCTCGACAAGTACTCCCTGTACCTCTTTCAAATCCCATATGTCTTGTGTTGTCTCTTTTTGAGCTCGTCGAAGGTGAGCTTCAACTTTATCAACGATTTGGTGAAATTGGGCTAGCTCATCTCCTGGTTCTACTGTTCCTATTGTCGAAGGAATAGTGGAGATTGAGTATCTAGACTGGAGTTCCTGCTGCACTCCTTGGAGTTCAAACTCGATATGATTATACATCTGCTCCTGCTTTGCCTCCTTCTTCTCTAATACCTTCTATGAAGCATCGTTCACAGCTGCAATGATGAAATTAAAATCATCCAATGTGAGGGTAGTTCGCATATTGGTTACAAGGGTTCTAGGTTTCTTCCAGGAGGAATATTTCGGAGGTGAAACCTTTCATTTCTTCGACGAGTCTTATTCGTCCCTAGGTGGTGGTACTTTTCTTTTCTATTTTTCAATTTCTGCACCTTTGATATCTTCACCATCACCCCCTTCGTCTGGTGAAATGGATGCAGTCCTCACATATGTACTGTCTACATCGTGAAACTCTTCAGGCTTCTTCGTCTTGCTTGGTTCGGGTGTACCCTGCATAGATTCAAGGCTATCTACGCCGAACAAATCCAGAGGGTTGGATCAAATAAAGAGGTCCATTGACCATTCCTTAGTGATTTCCTCTAAGTCTTCCTCTGTTAGCTTGTAATATGACTGCAACTGTTGCTTGTGCTCATCAACGTGCGCTTTTATATAAATGAAGTGGCGGTCCACGCTGAAATTTTTTAAGGGTTGAAACTTGTGGAGGGTATTCAGGGTCATCTGAGGATCAGACTGGATGGCTTGTTTCAATTGGTTGTAGTAAGTATGGAAGACGACATTGGATTTCCACTGATTGTTCATATCATTAGAGTACCATAGGGTACTGAAATTTGCGGCCAAAGGTTCGAAGGGCTCGATGTCGGCGAAGGTCGCACCTTCTAGCATTTCCCATGCAATGAATGTGATTAGGATGAGAAGCCAGCTAAAGTGGAACTCATTCCCTTGGTCTTGCACTTTTCTACAATCAATCTCCAGCTGGTTTACAAGGTACTGCACCCAATTCATATGTAGTACCTTTGCGCACTTTCTTATGAGGTCAACAATGAATCCAGTCACTTGGGTGGGCTGGTTCTTGCGAACTATCTTGTCTGTGATCAGCTGACATGCGAGGCGCATTGCGCCATTTTGGATAGAGGTTACCTTGTAACCTCGCGTGCCCTTCTCGACATCGCCATAAGTCTATTTGAGTCTCTTTGCTAATGCTCGATTTGAGGTCTTTCCAAGGTAAAAATCCTATGGGTCAGGGTCCTACATGCTCAGCCTTCTGATCTGATTGATCAAGGTCAGATCCACAGTGATGCGATGGTTTAACCATACATAACCTCTGTGGTAGCAAGATAACAACAATTTCATTCATGCATTTACTTCCTGGTGTCGACCGAAGTGTGGGATCTTCATCACATTGAGTAGTGTGGACTACGCAAGGTTCTAGGTCCATGGTTTCGAGATAATCTTCTAATTGTTGCCTTTAGTCCTGGTCAAATACTTGTGTGGGGCGAGCATGGTGTAAGCCTTCCTGTCGCCAAGGTTGAATTCACTGAATTTCAATGCTGTGAGCTTATCTTGGTTGGCTCGACCTACGCATATCCCTTTCGGGAGGTACATCCTGACCAAAGCATAGTCAAAATCTCTGGGCACACTATCTCAGTTGATGGTGCTTCTTATAGGGGGTAGGTAGGTAGGTATAATGCTCAGAATCAGCTTGGCGTTCGCAATGTTGTATCTGTGCTTTGTTCTTGCCTCTGTCATGGTTCTGGAAGTTCCTACTCCATGAGCAATCGATGGAGAAGCTTGGACTCCTCCTGTTGATGATGCTTGCACACCTGTAGACATCCTTCTTTCTGACATGAATTTCTCGGTCCTGAGATCAGCCAGTATTTCCTTCGCAGACTATTCAAGTGCGCTAAGCTCTTCGGACATACGTTCTCGGGATAAATTATCGGGGTCACAATGATCTCAGACACTGCTCAGGAATGAACAATGAGAGTGCGATGATCATTGTATACACTTTATAATCTACGAGATTCAAATTCTCAGTTGGAAAAAGTGTTCTTCGGGCATGGCGCGATGAGATAAATAGGCGATCTTGGCAACAACTTGCTTTGCAATGGTTATGAGCCTCATTAATTCGTTTTTTGTCCATTATGGCGTGGTCCGATGGTTTGGTGATGAGCCATCAATTCTTTTTGATACATTCGGATCAGCAATCGAATAGATATATCGGCCTCTAATGGCTATATTTCTTCGCCACGACAAAGTGGTCTATATCGTTGTTTTGATATCTCAGCGAAGTTCAAATTCTGCAAGTTTTCCTTATGCGAGGTACCATCAGGAACCTGTTGTAACCTTTCAATCTTAGCCTTCTTCTTACTCATCTTTCTAGCCTTCTTCCCCGTGAACTTCGTCTCGGTGGTTCTTTTCCCATTCTGGCTCTTATTTTCCTTGGACATAGTCACTTCGTACTACTGAGATTCTCTCTTAAGACTCAGGGGCAGTCCTTCTTCTATATCTGAGACAAATACTTCAATCTTCTGTGAGTCCTCTCATGTTCTTGTATCTTTGACATCTAGTCTTCTAGTGTTAAATAGCTTTGATATGTTCTCCTATTCTTCAATCAACTATGCGATCCTTCTGATCATGACATCTTTTAAATATTTTCTTTGTTGTTCTAAGACTTCTTCTTCTTCCTTCTTTCTAGCTTGATCTCTTTCAATCCAAGGTTTTCCAAGTAACATAGTAAATGAGGCGTTGTCCTCAATAAACATGATAATCTCAAAATCTTCTTCTATCGAAGTTCCATTGAAATTCATAGGTATATGAGTGAGCTTTAGACATAGGTTTACCATTTTTCCTCTGAATAACCCTATCCCTCTTAATGAAGGGATCATAAAAGGCCTTCCTATAGCTTCCCAAGTTCTCTCTGGCATAATGTTCACTGGTGTTTCTTCATCAAGGACAGAGTCAATGTCGAAGTCTCTTATTCTTGATTCAATGCATTCTTTTTCTTTAAAGATCTCCGGTAGCCTAACATGTCGATGATCATTCAAGGTGTCTTTCATCTGCAGCAATACATTCTCTGATTCTTGTTGGGGTTCTACTATTTCTATATCTGCCTTAGGGTTTTCTTCATTCAGATTCATTCTTTCAAGCTTAGCAATCAGTCTAGGGCAATCCAATACTTCATGGTCCAAAGCTTTGCAACATAGGCAACTAGATCTTCCACCAAGGCATTCCTTAGCAATATGTCTCGGTCTTATGCAACTGTAACATAGGGTTAATCCTCTCTTCATTTTAAATGATCCCCAACTTCTTCTATACTCTGCACTAGGATCATGGTAGCTAGTCTGCAAAGAATTCTTTCTAGGATCCTGCATCCATTTGTTAGTCCAAGCATTCTTTCTATGCATAGGTATAACATATCTATCACTGTATTTATCAGATCTATTCATATCAAGCTTTCTTTCATCTATCAGTGCCCCCATTTTCAAACTAGGATAAACTCTATTAAACATACCTAGATCCATACCTTAGAAACAAAAATTTCCACTTATTTTACTTCTATAGAGCACAAAGCTTTCAAATCTAAGACCTTTTAACTATTCTTACCTTTATTAGAGCACATAGTTTACAAATCTTACCTCTTTTCTGCAGATCTGGCCTCTCTTCTTCAAAAACTTCCACTTTTAATTTTCTTAGAGCACAAAGCGTTCAAATATTTCTTCTTTTCTTCAGATCTGGACTTCCTTCTTTAGCACAAAGATTTTCATATCAAGTGGATTACTGTGCACTAGGGCATGGATCCATGCACAGAGCTTCCATAGTTTCAAGACGAATCTTTGCACAAAGCTTCTTCTTCCTCAGTCCCAAACAATCACAGTTTCAGGTCCGGGCAATGGAACCATTTGTTGGCACAGGGGCAGACCCAGGGTTCAACGCTACAAGAGCACACCAACAAAACCCTAATTACTGGCCCTTTCGGCAACACCTGTGAAGCAGATGAGGTATCACTCCAGGTAGAGGCAGGGGTGGTTGCAAGACTCAGGTGTCTACAACATTAGCTGGGACACAAATATGTGATTATATCGCTTATAGAGCACTTAGCATCGATCATTCATCAATATTCAGTCCTTATTATACTTCATAGATAGCATAGAGCATCACAACATTCACTTAGATCTAAGGTATCTTAGTACTTAGCAACAGTAAAACAGATTAGATCCAGTAGATCATCACTAAGAATATTCATACATATCAGATCTATTATTCATACACATCTAATAAGAACAAAGCATTAATATATCCATCTAAATATATCAAAGCACTTAGCAAAAGAAGAGATAAGCATGATGAGTCAAGGCATCGAGCATAACACATAGATTTACGTGGTTCACCCCCACCTTGGGGCTACGTCCACCAAATCTTCTTCTTTATTATTGTGGCCAATTGGTTACAAGTACAAAGCGATATAAACCCTTACTTTGCAAAGGACAGAAGATCTACACAGCCTGTTAGATCCTTCTTCCTTTCCTTTCAACACACAACCTTCTGTATCTTCACACAAGGACTTGCACTAAGCTCTACAAGTCTATACAAAATGCACAAAACTCTCGATCACACAGATCCCTTCTTGGAACTTAGCCTATACCACATAGATACAATACAATCCTCTCCTCTACTAGATGTCTAGATGTCTATTTATAGATACAAAATGGGCCTAATCATGGGTAAACTCATGGGCCGACATCCCTTTTCCATTACATATTTCCAAAACCCAAAAAAGGACCCGAAAGTGGGCCAAGATCCCTTGAACTCTACTTCGTTTCGCACTCCATTTTCGACAGGATGTCAAATTTCCAAAAACGGTCAAGTATGACCAAGTAACTCCAAAACTTGGTCAAGGGCCAACAAAAGTCCATAAATTATTTTGAAGTAAATTCTCCTCCATTGTCCGATCTCAAGCATTTTATTTTTGAATCCATTTCATTTTCAACCATTTCCTTGTATACCTTGAAGTTTTCAAATTCTTTTGATTTATTCCTAAGAAAACAAACTGCAGTCATTCTTGTATAATCATCAACCAATAATATAAAGTCTTTCTCAACTTTTAAAACCTTTTTTCTAGTTGGTCCAACTATATCAGTATGCACAATTTCCTGTGGTCTTGTCGTTGAGTATTCCTTTGCTTTGAACCTCGTCTTTGTTTTCTTTCCTCGTTGACAATGCTTGCATAATGTGTTGGTTGGATTCATGATCTAGGGAATTTCTATGATTGCTTCCTTTTTTCTAACTTTGACAAGGTTATCGAAGTTTATGTGACCCATTATTTTGTGCCATAGTAAAACTTCATATTCCTTTCCTAGACAACACTTTTCATTTCCAATTTCACTTAATACATATATGTTTCTTGAAGTTCTTGGAGCCATTGAGACCAATTTACCTAAACCTGCCTTTATTATCTCACACTTATGTTAATCGAACATAATCTTGTGACCTTGGTCACACATTTAACTTAAACTTATAAGATTATGTTCCATATCTTCCACTAGTAGAAAATCTTCTTCCTTGGTATTCTTGTTTCCAATTCTAATTGCCCTTTCCAATGATTCTAATTGAGTCATCATTTCCAAAGTATATTGATCCATATCTTTCCTTTCTCAATGTAAGAAACCTTTCTTCATCACTTATTGATGTAACCCCCCTCCCCTCCTGGGGTTCTGAGACCTCTCGGTCTAGGATCTTTCTTTTTTCTGAGTCGAATTGACTCTTTGGGCTCCTAATTGAACCCAAATCAATTATACACAGGACCCTTTTCCTTCCGTGTGCAGGTTCTGTTAGGCCTGCGAGCTATTCATGCACACTTCCAAAACACTAAGGTTCAGGCACTAGCTCCTTTTGCGATTAGCCCCTTCTTCATATGGCCCTATATTGTGTCCTTACACAAACGTGTGATTGCGGGCGTGGGAAAGAATGGTTTTAGACCAACCCGCTTTTCACCCCGCAATTCACATCCAACTACCACGTATCTCTTTATTAAAACAATGGTTGAAATTGTGGCTTGCTCAAGGAAAATTAATGTCTAAGGATGTCCTAGCCCCGCAATCCTTCCCGTTCGTCAATCTCTCTCTTTTGGTGATGATTCATGATCAATGGCTGCTATCGAATCCCCCTTTCCTATCTTTCACACGCCTTCCCAGAACTCCATGATATGTCAGCACGTAACTCCCTTCTAAATCAATGGCTACATCTAATTCCAGCTTTCCGGTCTTAGGGAGTTTTGACTCTCAAACTTTCGCTTCCTCCATATGGAAATCTTCCAGAGTGAAATATCTACTGCACCTATCTCCCTGAATCTACGGTCAGGATTTCCTCCGTGACTCTGGCCTTCGAGACTTTCAATTCTCAAATTATTGTTCCTTCTAGAGATATTTCTCTAAAATAGCAGATCGTCTCCCACCACATCCTCCTAAATCAACAGTTCTACTCCCACTTCGGGACTTTGGCCTCCTCAACCAAATCGACGGTCCTTCTTCTCTCTCCTCGATTAAAAATTGATATCTTCTCTGGGTCTTCGAACCTTTTCCTCCTCTGCTTTCTTAGGAGTTCTACATCTGGCATTGTGTGTCCACCTTCACATCAATGGCTCTCATTGTTTCTGGGACTTCAGCCTTCGACGTTCTCAAATTTCAACAAATGCAAATCTTCGGAGTGAATCCTTCCGGAGTGTCGGATCTTCTAACACCTATCCTCCCTAATCCAACGATTATCCAATGGAATTAATCTTTTTCTTACACATGTCCCCTCATAGATCAATGATCCACATATCTCCTTTGGGATCAATGGCCCTGAATGCTTTGGGATTCGGCGCTTTGTAACTTTCTGAACTCAACTTCTCAAAAACCCTGGAGTACGATCCTCTGAAGTTCATGATCTAGTGACACTTTTCTAACCCAAATCAATGGCTATCATCTGCTTCAGTTGTTTTGGATTTGGTGTTTAGAAACCCTTCTCCTTCGCATTCTCCTGGAGTGATTTCACTTGAAGTTCACGATATTTCTCCACGTGCCCTTTCTGGATCTAACAGTCCATATTCTCTTCTTCCCTTCGACGCTTCGGCTATTCGGGCTTCGGGATTTTCAAACTCTTATGCACTCGTTTCTCTTGGAGTGATTTCACCCAAAACACATGATCTCTTAAAGTGTGTCTCCCCCTTGATTTGAAAACATCTATCCACTTTGGGTCTTCGTTTTTCGAGAGTTTCAACTCCTTCTCACTCTTTCCTCACGGAGTGCTTTCACCCGAAAATTTAGATCTTTCGCCACCGGTCGCCCTAGACGATGGACGATCCCTATTCTCTTCGATACTTCAGGACTTTGACGAGTCCACTCTCTTGTGTACACAAGGGTTAAGTCTTGTGCACTTACCTCTGGATCCAACAGTTGTTGGTCCTCTGCACTCAGATCCAACAGATTGGGTATGTTCCTCTCCTCTGTGCTTCCTTCGTTCACTGGACATGGATCTAACGGTCCAGGCTCCCTTCCACAACCAATCAGACGGGTGTTTTTGCTCCTCCTCCTGATCTTTTGACTTCTTCCACCTTGGAATATTCTTGTCATTGTTAAAAGGTTTTGGCCTTGAAAATTTCTCTTGCGAACTCGACTATCTTGGGTCTCGCTTATGCTCTTGAAAGAGTTATCTATTGTGATCTTTAGGACTTCGAATAAGTCTGTCTTCCATGCACTCCTTGCATTATCCCTTCAGAGATTTTTCATTTACTCAGTATCTTTAGGATCTCGGTCCTTTTGTTTCCTTTCAAAGGAAAGATTCGTGCCCTCCTAGAAATCTCCTCCTCAATGAAAATCTTGCAGAGTTCCTTCTTACAGAGTGTTCAGTAACTATGTCTCTCTCTTCTTTCTCTGCACAATTCCTCCTCCAAGGTATTCAGTAGCCTTAAGGTTCCACTTAATTTTTTGATCGCTCTGGTGCACCCTCCTGGCATGTTCTTTTCTAACTCCATGGAGTTCAGATGTGCACTCCTTGCATTGGCTATAGAACCTCCAATGTTTTGTTGTGCACTCCTTGCATAGCCTAAAGAATCCAGAACAATATTATAAAGTCAATCCAAATATAGATAAATCTATCTTCCTACTTCATATGAATCCTATCATACATCTATAACATATATTAACACACATATAACATTCACAAATTATAGATAAATCATAAGCACATCATGTGCAGGAAAAACTATTTTTCTTTGTATTAAGATGAATGTTTGTTTACAAATGTGTACATAGACTGGACTAAAATAGAGTCTCAGTTCCTTCTCTCCTACTCCTATTCCTGAGCTTCCAAGCTTCTCAATCTCTCCTCTCAGAATCCTCCTACTCCTAATTCTCATAATGAAATCTGAAAGAAGACCTCCTTACAAAAGAGGTGCTCTGTGAGCTTGTCCTCTCTCACCTAACCTCATCTATTACATTGAAGTTTCATAAATGGCCATATAGTGTGAATTGAACCTATATCTTGTAAATGTGTTGAACCTACATAGAATAGATCTAGATAAACAATAATACACACATTTGCATAGAGAATTGGAGAAAGAAGAAGGAGTGAAAGAATGGAAGGATTCTCATTAACTGTTTCCACACTCAAGGAGTGAAAAATTTACAATAGATATAGGCTACATAAGTAACTAATGATCCATAGTGGTGGTCGATATTGATCTGGACACATACCAATAGTTACGAGAGTGAAATTCCACCTAGTCTAGTCTCTTAGGCAGTTACGGGAGTGAACTGCCACCTAGTTGAGTTAACTAGTTAACTAGTCTTCAGTTAACTGATTGAACAGTGAGTAGTGAGGAGTTAACTTGGGGAATCAAGGCTAATGCGTCATTTTGGTGATGATCCCAAGGAAAGGTCAAATTATCATGGTGATTATCCCAATGTTGCATGGTGATAAAACCAATGCAACATCTAAACTCAACTCAACTAGTCAAACTGAAGTGTCAACTGAAAGAGAATATTCTCCAGGTGGAATATTCTCCCCTAAAATATAGGAGACTGGATAATGATTAATTATGACTAATAAACAAGGAAAAACCTTAGGAAAATAAAAATCCTAAGTGTGTGTGAAGTAACTCCAACACCCCCCCTGAAGATCACTATGGTGAAAATAAATATTGGGTCCCGGCAACGAGGCCATGTTAGGTACCCAAGTACAAAATATACACTAAAAATAAAGTGAGGAAAGAGGAAAAACCTCATGGGAAACCCCCCCCTCAAGGTACAATGTATGTAAAAAGAAAACTTGAGAAGGAACAAAAAAGCAGTTGTTAAGCAACCTTGTCCTTCACTCCAAGAAGACCTTGCAACTGTGCAAGTTTGTGCTCGTTGAAGATTTTGTTGAATATGTAGATGTTTGCATGGATATGATGAAGTATATGCATCATTGAGATGTCCACACATATCCACTTTCTCCTCTTGTAATGAAAAATATCCAAATAAAGTTTGGATGAAATTTTGAAAACCGTACAGTCGTTTCCGAAAAAAAACGTTGAAATTTTGTTGATTTTGAAACAACCATAACTTCAGTTCCCGAACTTTGTTTCAAACGATTTTTTTTTTAAATTCGATATTTTTCTGAGAGGAATTCAAATATCCAATTTGTTTTTTCAAATTGTGATCATAAAATATCATAATGGAGTCTGATTTGCGCAGATCTCTTTTTGTCTCCTGAGATGCATGCATGGTGCATGCAAAAGTGTCTGCATGTGAATCCTGAGATGCATGCCATATATCTTTCACATGAATTTCAGAAAAAAAATCTGAAATTGAGTAGACATCATCTTCAATTAATGGAATACAAATTTTTGCAAATACTTTTGTAGAAGACTCTTCATAATATGGCTTCTCTTCTGGCTCTATCTTTCCAATCCCCTGCATGCAATCTTCATAATCTTCTTTATTACCAAATAGAACCTCCAATATGTTCCATAATTAATTTGGAGTGAATTATTGTGTGACATCACATACTTGGTGGAGAATTTCAGGAGAAATAAAATAGATGATACATCTTATGGTCATATCTTTTCTATTGAGAAAATCATTTTTCTCATCGGCAGAATCAAGCTCTACTTCCATTGCCATAGTTATTTGGTACAAGTCTCTGCATCTAAGCAGAAGCATAAATTTTGTCTTCCATTCCAAATAGTTATGAGGCGTGAGAAGTATTTCTGGCTAATAATCCATCTTTTATGCGTTCTTCAATCTTCAGTACCTACAAAAAATAATTTGGTGTAGTTTTTTATTAGCAGTCTATCGACTATGATACCATGTAAATGTGTTGAACCTGCACAAAATAGATATAGCTAAACAATAATACACACATTTGCAGAGAGAATTGGAGAAAGAAGAAGGAGAGAAAGAATGGAAGAATTCTCATTAACCATTTCCACACTCAAAGAGTGAATAATTTACAATAGATATAGGCTACATAAGTAACTAATGAGCCATAATGGTGGTCTAGAGTGATCTGGACACACACCAACAGTTACGGTAGTGAAATTCCACCTAGTCTAGTCTCTCAAGCAATTACAGGAGTGAACTTCCACCTAGTTGAGTTAACTAGTCAACTAGTCTTCAGTTAACTGATTGAACAGTAAGTAGTAAGGAGTTAAATCAGGGAATCAAGGCTAATGCACCAGTTTGGTGATGATCCCAAGGAAAGGTCGAATTAGCATGGTGATTATCCCAATGTTTCATGGTGATAAAACCAATGCAACATCTAAACTCAACTCAACTAGTCAAACTGAAGTGTCAACTGAAAGAGAATATTCTCCAGGTGGAATATTCTCCCCTAAAATATAGGAGACTGGATAATGATTAATTATGACTAATAAACAAGGAAAAACCTTAGGAAAAATAAATCCTAGGTGTGTGTGAAGTAACTCCAACAGATCCATCAACCTGTCATCCATTAAAGGCAACCTTATCTTCTGCATGTTCAAAGACATGGATTGGTCTTCAATTGACCTTACATCATGAATCTGTATAGGATTATATTTCAAATTCAAAAATGGGAGGGTTAATGTATCTCCCTCTCTGAAATGTGCTTTGATGTGCTAGAATGCTGGTGCATTGTTGAGGTGGAGAGATGCTCCTGCATCACTTATCATGTTCTTTGATCAACCATTGTCAACATACCAACCACGTTTCTTTTGTTTATCTTGTAGAGCGAGTTTTCATTCTTCATTGTTAAATAGATTCTGCTTTCTTATCCATATTCTCTATTGAGGTTCATGTTTGCGACATTTTTTATTATGTTGTGATTCTCTAGGAGGGACTTTCATTCTACAATATTTGGCCATGTGTCCAAGTTGTTGCACTTGTATCATTCTACTTCAGTGCTCAATGATTCAAACTTGTTGTAGCATATTCTTTGTGTTTCACTGGGCCTTCTTGGATAATCATTTTGTGCATGAATTTCAAAGTTTTTTATGTTCATGATATTAGCTCTAATATTTACAGCTTTATGTCCAAAATTATTACATGCATAACATAAACCAAAAAAGATAGTTTGATACTTGGGAGTTGAAGATATTCTCAAGGGAGTTTCTCTTCTGAACCCATATTCTTATTGAAATCCTTTTGGTTCTAGTTGTTGTGTATTTTGGAATATGAATCTTCTGGGTGGTGGAACATCTCTGTAATGAAACCTCTTGTTTTCTTCCTTCTCAGGATATCCTCTGGCTTGCTCTGCATAGATTCTTGATTTTTTTTCTTGATCTATATTTTTGGAGCTTGTGCCTCTTTCTGTGTGATTGTATCCTAGCCTGGACTTGTCATGATGTGGCCTCTGACTATTGATAATGTTTTCCAGAACCTTTGATCTATTCTGCATGTTTTTTCTATTGAAGATATTTTCTCAATGTGACAATCTTTGCTTCCATGTTTTCAATAATCCTGTCTTTTTCTTCCACCTGTTATTTGAGTGCTTCTTTTATTATTTTGTCTTCTTATATTTGAACCTTCAACTCCGTGATCATCTTCTATAGTTCTTGAGTGTCTTCTGATGAATTTGGCTACTTCTTCATCATCCTATGAGATGTCACTGTTGCTTCTATATTCTTTTTCCTTTTGCTTGCCCTTTTTCCTTAACTTCTTGGATGCTTTGAATGTTTCTTCTTTTATACCTTGATTCTTCTGTTCGGTTCTCATTCATAGGCTGTGAATATTCCTTGTAGGTCATCCATGTTTATTAAGTCTATATATTTTCTTTCTTCTAGTGTTGAGATCTTAGGATCAAATCTCATTGGAAGAGATCTTAGTACCTTTTGAACAATTATAGATTCATCAACTTCTTCTCCCAATCCTTTGATTGCATTCATTGTTTCATCAACTCATAAGAAGTAAGATGCAATATTCTCATATTCATTCATGTTTAGTTGTTTGAATTGACCTCTGTAACTATGAAGCTTTGTTTCCTTGACTTTTTCATCTCCTTCATAAATATTCTGAAGTTTTTCTCAAATAAATTTACATTACTACATATTGAAAAATTTGCGATGACCACTTGCGACGAAAGTACTCTTTCGTCGCAACATGCAAGAGATTTTTTTTTTTCTAAATCTACCCTGTGTTCGTCGCCATCTCGACGCCTACAGTTTGACTGAACTTAATGGTCAATTTTCATCGCATAAGAGACAACCCTACATTTTACGTCACCTATGCGACGAAATTTGACCATAAAAATTTAGTCAAACTTTACCGTTGAAAATGACCTAAAATAAATAGTTGTAATATATATATATATATATATATATATATATATATATATATATATATATA
>WSFP011325367.1:0-40173 GCA_009831015.1 Picea engelmannii
CAGTAGCTATTCAAGCTTATTTGAGAAGCCAACATCTTCTCACTTTCATTTATTTTCTATTGAACTAGTTTCCAGGAATATAGATCATAGTTTACATGAGTCATTATGTTAAAGACTAGTTCCTAGGAAATAGTAATTCACTTTTTACAAGTGTCAAGTTGTTGTAACAACTTTCTATTTCTAGAAAGCAAGTTTATGACACGAGTATTTAGGATTGATGGCATCTCTCTCTATATATGCACATGTAAAAGACTACATAGGAGGCAGAGAAAACATAGGAGAGACCCAATAGGTCTGTTGTAAGGTTTTCAAGAAATGATAATGAGTTGTAGGGCATGATAGCTCTATGTTTTCCTCAAAGACTTGTCTTAGTTTTTTGTGAAAAGATCTTAGCTGATGAGTAAGACTTTTGATCAGTTAGTATTTTTCCTTACGTGTTATCATATTCCTTCTATTTTCGTCTTACTGGATGTGTTCTGTTTGTATAAGGATTATGTGAACAACATTTGTGCTGAAGATGTTGTGATAAGTATTATTATAACAACTGTCACATACACATTTTTTTTCAATCTGTGATGTTTGGAAAGGTTTTCTAACTATTACAGATTCTCCCTGTAGTAATTGAAAGCAGGTTGCTTTTCAGCCTTAACTATAGTTTGTGTTTTTTCCTGATTTCTTCATTCACACCTATTTGATCTCAGAACTAGCCTTGGGCCTTATTTGACCTGATCTGCTTCCAATAGGATTTTAAGTCAAGATTGTTGTATTTCATGGACTCCATGCTCAATGGCTTCATTGCCTTCTTGATTAATTTTACCACTCTCAGAGTTTCCTAAAACCCAACTTATCCAATCAAACATTTTTATTCATGATGTGCTAGGCTTGCACTTGAGAAGTCCAAGAGAAACTTCTAGCGCTAACATTTTTGGCACCATTGTCAGGGACGGAAGTGAATGAAAAATCTTCCTTGGGAGAACGACAATGATCAGATCCAGCTTTTGAAAGTGAACAAGCATTGGTCACATATTTAGGACTGCATCTTTCACCTGGTGACTCCACTCCATGAAGGAAGAACCTGTTGGTGACTCCACTGATACGAGATGACCATGGAAATGGAAACTATGTTGGCTTGGAGGTATGTTTTCTGTGATTTCTCAAATTATCCAGTTTTCCACATCCAGTGCCAACTATAACTGAGTGGGACAATTATCTTCCGAGATTCAAAGGAAGCAAGCATTATCATCCCGGTGAACGCTTATTGAATTTTCATGAATGCATGCTTGAACATGATTTTGTTCATGAGGATGTCTTGATCAAGTTGTTCAAATTTTCTTTAGAAGGACATGCTCGTGAATGGTGTCAATCCCTTCCAACTGCTATCATTCATTCTTTGAAGGGTTTTCATGTTTCCTTTGATTCGTTTTGGAAAGAAAAAATTGCAGTTGACTTACTTTATCCAGAATGTTGTCATGACTTTGATTTACTCTGTAAAGGATCTGAAAACCATGAAACATTGTTGTGTGTTGAAGAGGATATTGCAGTAGAATAGATTATTCATGATAAACAAGATGTTGAACATTTACCAGCTACTAATTTTTCTGATTATTATGGATCTGAAGATCTTTTTCCTCTAGATTCAAATCATGAAGATCATATTTCTTTAAGTCATATGGAACTTGAGAACAATGAAGACATTTAGCAGTCTTTTTCAGTTTTGCACATGGAGGAAATTGGAAACAGTTATAAAGCCAGTCATCAGCAGAAGCATTCCAGTTTTTAGTTGGAACAATAGCAAGAATAGGTATTTATTAGTGAATTTTATGATCCTATTGGTGATTATCTGGAGTCTTTGAGCATCATAGATGTCAAATTGTTCTTTTCAAATGACAGTTGGTTCTGCTGTCTTTTTGAATGGCATTTTTGTATTCCATGGGTTCCTTCATTCATCATTTCCAGATCAAGAATTTTACCAGCTAATCAATGTCTTATATGGCTTCATTGGAAGAAAGATTTTACCTAATCTTGAAGAAGTAGTTGATTAGGTAGGAATAGGAAAAATAAAGTTTTGTTCTTGAGCATTTTGTTTACAGTTAATTTTCAATTTCAAATAAAGAGTAGAGGTGCTCCCAGGCACTTAGTTTTTCTGGACAGAGATGAAGATGGATAAGGCCACTATTTTGTAGGTTCTTGGTAGCTCGCTAGAAGCATGCCATCCCCCATGGAGCCAATGTTAGTACCTAGATTTGCAGTAGTCAAAATCCATGTATTAATACTGGAAGTTCCCATAGAATCTCATTTATTTTTGTCATTCATATGTTATTTTGAACTCCTTTGCCAAATTTATAAATCTTTAGGGCTTTTCCCATTGTCATAACCTTCAGATTTCCCATCATGTCTTGACCAGATTTAATGGATCATCCTTTTTTTTTCCCTCTAACCTGCAAAAATAGAAAGAACCTTTTCATTAGTCTCCATAAATCTTTATTTTCTTATGTTCAAAATAAAAATATAATTTTTATATTTTTACTTCCTTTTACCAAAAAGAATCTATTTTCCTTTTATCGAAAAGGTGGTGTGTGCTTTATGTGGCCTAAGTCAATATTATCAACTTCTAATCCTAATCCTAATCCACACTACATATAAAGCTAATTCATATGCCAAAGACCACATTCAACACATGCCCAATGCAAGTTGTCAGGTGCCAAATGATTGTACAGGTGTTGAAGAACTAGATGTAGCCATGATATATATGACGATTTTCCCAATTTCTCGCTCGTTTCACCGTTTCCAGGCATGTATGTGTAGAGGGGGTTGTGTTGTGAATTCCACTATGTGCTACCAACTCTCCTGGGCATTGTAAATTTCACAGGTGCTACTAAATCTCCTGGGCATTACCAACTCTCGTAGGTGCTGTAAATTTCATAGTGCACTACAAAATCTCCTCAACAGTGTAATGACGGATGCCACAAATTCTACAGAATGCTTTAGTATGGCACTACTAAAATTCGCTACCTAAATTTTCGCAGAACTTGAAGTTTTCACAGAGGATATGAAGGTTTGGTGCTACCTATTTTCTAACGGTCTAGTTTTGGGGTTGTGTTACATAATCATGAAATTTGGTGAAGGAACTACAAAGCAGGCTACTCAGAGTGCTACCAAAATATGATACCAATAGGTACCTAGAATCATGGAGCTCGAGTTATCATTCTTATTAGTGGCTGATGATGTGGAGAAGAGCTAAGACCATAGGTGGTAGATTTCTCCATCTTTTCAGGCAGTATCTATTTGATCTTATTTGATAAGCCAACATCTTCTCACTTTCATTTATTTTCTGTTGAACTAGTTTCCAGGAATATAGATCGTAGTTTACATGATTCATTATGTTAAAGACTAGTTCCTAGGAAATAGTAATTCACTTTTTACAAGTGTCAAGTTGTTGTAACATTTTTCTATTTCTAGAAATAAAGTTTATGACTCGAGTCTTTAGGATTGATGGCATCTCTCTCTATATATGCACATGTAAAATACTACATCGGAGGCGGAAAAAATAGAGGAGAGACCCAAGAGGTCTGTTGTAAAGTTTTCAAGAAATGATAATGAGTTGTAGGGCATGATAGCTCTATATTTTCCTCAGAGACTTGTGTTATTTTTCTATGCAAAGATCTTAGCTTATGAGTAAGACTTTTGATCATTTAGTCTTTTTCCTTATGTGTTATCATATTCCTTCTATTTTCGTCTTACTGGATGTGTTATGTTTGTATAAGGATTATGTGAACAGCGTTTGTGTTGAATATGTTGTGATAAGGATTATTATAACAGCTGCCAGATACACATATTTTTCATTATGTGATGTTTGGAAAGGTTTTCTAACTATTACAGATTCTTCCTATAGCGACTGAAAGCAGGTTGCTTTTCAGCCTTAACTACACTTTGTGTTTTTCCTGATTTCTTCATTCACACCTATTTGATCTCAGAACTAGCCTTGGGCCTTATTCAAATTGATTTGTTGCCCATAGGATTTTAAGTCAAGATTGTTGTATTTCATGGACTCCATTCCCAATGGCTTCATTGCCTTCTTGATTAATTTTACCACTCTCAAAGTTTCCTAAAACCCAACTTATCCAATCAAACATTTTTATTCATGATGTGATAGGCTTGCACTTGAGCAGTCCAAGAGCAACTTCTAGCGCTAATAGATCGAAAATATTTTCTTACGGTCTTTAATACAAACTCACGAGGATAAATCCCCCTATTTTTTAAATAGGTGGTACTCTATTTTAAATAACATGAAAAAACGTAAAAATGCCTGAGAGAGCACCAGACGTTATTCTTGAAATAAATATTCACATTCAAAGAATACCTCAGAAGGACTAGGTATCTTACAGAAAGAAAATATTTACACTATGTTACAAGATTTGTAAACCAAAAGAGTATACATTATCATAGGATGGCATTTCCATCCCAAAATACATCAAATTAAGACACAATATTAAGCAAAGGAATGGAATGTATGGACCAGAGATGGAAGAGAACTCTAAATGATCATTTCATTAAACACAATAAAAAATGTGATAGACCCAAATTTGAAATCCCATGCTTAAAATTAAAGTATCAGAGATCAATAATATTATGTCTCAAATAGTTCTCTGGGAACATAAAAAATAACAGAGTATTTATAAAATAAACATTAATGTCTGGGGTTACAATAAAAGTAAATTGTGTGTGTCCTTCAAAGATGACTAGGATGGGGTTCCCTTGCATAATTGAAATTTGAGGGAATGACATTCTTGCAACATTCAAATAGGACATGATCATTTGGGTGTTTCCCATCTAGGATTTGATTTAATGTCTTGAAAAATCGTAACTTAAAATCCTTGATCCTTTCATCCTATTGGAGATGAATTTGGGTGAATTGAGTAAGAAGAGTATGGTATGAAAATGGTTGTGCATATCTAGTCATAAACATATCTTCTAGTCATTAAATGAACCAATTGATTGAGTTGGGAAGGAAAATTACCATTCATAGGTTGGGCCTATCAACATTTGCAGAAAGACTATAATCATTACATCATCATGTTCAATCAAATAAATATCACAAATAATAAGGAACTAATCCATGTGCCTTTTAGGATCCATAATCCCATCACCTAAAAAGACAAGTAGAATTCCTTGGGGTAGGGTTGGAAATGGATGTTTTTCTCCATGTAAATTGAGTGGGATAGACCTAGCTCTACCTCCAAGGTTTATTTGTCTTTCATTTATTTATATTTCTTCATTAGGAATTTCATTTCTTTGTTTTTCTTGATCACCCATGATTATTATTCCATTGGCTCCAGATCTTGAGCTTTGGGCTACTTGATGAATCTCAAGTTTCTTACTTTTAATTCTTGTTAATGGACCTTTGTACAATTCTAACTTTTAAAGTTTACAATTATCTTCTTTGTCTCAAAGTTATTTCTCTTTCTTCTTCTTGAACAAGAACTTCCCAAGTTCTCTCGACTTCTTCACAACTCCTTGTTGTTATGATTGTTAGGTCATACAACTAGTGCAAAATAATTCTTTGATATCTTAGTCCAACTTGTATTTGGGGTTGGTTGGGTTCTGGTAGAGTCATCCAAATTTCTAGTCTACGAAACCAACATTTTGTTTATCTCTCCAGTATGGTCACCAAAAAATGTTGATCGAAAATATTTTCTTACAGTATTTAATACAAAATCACGAGGATAAATCCCCCATGTGTTTCTAAATAGGTGGTACTCCTCTATTTTAAATAACATTAAAAAATAGAAAAATTCCTGAGAGAGGACCAAGCGTTATTCTTGAAATAAATATTCACATTCAAAGAATACCTCAGAAGGACTAAGTATCTTACAAAAACAAAATATTTACACTATGTTACAAGATTTGTAAACCAAAAGAGTATACATTATCATAGGATATCATTTCCACCACAACATCCATCAAATTAAGACACAATATTCAACAAAGGAATGGAAAGTATGGATCAAAGATGGAAGAGAACTCTAAATGATCATTTCATTAAACACAATAAAAAATTTGATAGACACAAATTTGAAATCCCATGTTTAAATTAAAGTTTGAGAGATCAATAATGTTATGTCCCAGATAGTTCTTTGGGAACCTAAAAAATAATAGAGTATTTATAAAATAAACAATAATGTTCGGGGTTACAATAAAAATAAATTGTGTGTGTCCTTCAAAGAGGACTAGGATGGGGCTCCCTTGCATAATTGACATTTGAGGGCATGGAATTCTTGCAAAATTCAAATATGACAAGATCATTTGGGTGTTTCCGATCTAGGATTTGATTTAATGTCTTGAAAAATCGTAACTTAAAATCCTTGATCCTTTCATCCTTTTCAATATTAATTTGGGTGAATTGAGTAAGAAGAGTATGGTATGAAAATGGTTGTGCATATCTAGTCATGAACATATATTCTAATAATAAAATGAACCAATTAATTGAGCTGGGAAGGAAATATACCATTCATAGGTTGGGCCTATCAACGTTTGCAAAAAGACTCTAACCATTACATCCTCATGTTCAATCAAATAAATATCACAAATACTAAGGAACTAATCCATGTTCCTTTTAGGATCCATAATCCCTTCACCTTAAAAAAAAGGTAAAATTCCTTGGGGTAGGGTTGGAAATGGATGTTTTTCACCATGTAAATTGAGTGGGATAGACCTAGCTCTACTTCCAGCGTTTCTTTATCTTTCATTTATTTATATTTCTTCACTAGGGATTTCATTTCTTTGTTTTTCTCGATCACCCATGATTATTATTCCATTGGCTCCAAATTTTGAGCTTTGGACTGCTTGATGAATCTCAAGTTTCTTACTTTTAATTCTTTTTAATGGACCTTTGTACAATTCTAACTTTTAAAGTTTACAACTATCTTCTTTGTCTCAAAGCTATTTCTCTTTCTTCTTCTTGAGCAAGAACTTCCCAAGTTCTCTCGAATTCTTCACAACTCCTTGCTATTATGATTGTTAGGTCATACAACTAGTGCAAAATACTTATTTGATCTCTTAGTCCAACTTGTATTTGGGGTTGGGTGGGTTCTGGTAGAGTCATCCAAATTTCTAGTCTACGAAACAAACATTTTGTTTATCTCTCGAGTATGGTCACCAAAAAATGTTGATCAAAAATATTATCTTACGATATTTAATACAAACCCACGAGGATAAATACCATTGTGTTTTTAAATAGGTGGTGTTGAGCACTCAACACACCTTAAAACCCTTATGAAATTTTATCACTTTTTGGGTACCACTTGTTTTCTTCACTGTCTAAATCAATTTCACTTTGGGAAATGGTTTATCTTTGTTTTTTTTTTCATGACTCTTATCATCAAGTTAGGTTTGTTTGAACTTGCAAAAACTCATGTATAAAATAACTTGACACCCGAATTAAGAATCGACAACTAACACTGCACCTAACACGCTTAGGTTTGGTGTCGGAAAAAGATACAAGCAAGTAAAGGAACCACAAAGTTACAAAAATCGCCTAGCGCAGATCCCCATCGACATAGGGAGAAAGCAGAGTTGGTTTGCGTAAGTTATTCTCATTAATTTTCAAGAGATAGTTGATCCCATTCAGAATCAGAAAAATACAGGAAGGATAAACATTAATGAAGGACGCAAAGAAATTATCGATAGCCGAGGATCGATGTGCTTTATCGAGGTCGGGGAAATCCATAAAGGTTACAACAATAATTTTTTCTGCGACAAACATATCATTGATTGTCGATCCCCGATCCCCGATGCATTTTCGGCATAGGGAATTCTTCGAGGGAGTCTATCCGAGAGAACTTGGGTAGGTTTATCGTCAATCGTCGATCCTTGATACTTTTCAGTGTCAGAAAGATAGGATTGGGTTTTAGAATGTATAACTTAAAGAAAATCCTAATTCCGATTAACACGATAAAATAAATTCACTGGTCTCGAATGCCACATGTCTTTACCACGTAAGGGGGTTGTAAGACCTAGTTTCGTCCTGAGTCATTTTAAGGTTCCCTGGGTCCCAGTCACGCCTCCTAGTTAGCTTTTCCATGTCAGCTCTATACGGCAAGATCGATCGATGTCAGAGATTTTGCAAGGAAGTATCAACGAAAATGTTTGAAGCATTATCCCAACCCCCGATCCACCAATTAAACGAGTGAAATGATGGGATATTTGTGACATAAGATACGATCAGATTTGGAGATTTAATAGATCAGTTAATGCTTGATCTCACATTTGTTTCTACCTCATGCACCAATTAGACAACAATAATTTAAAATTGCAGATAGAACATATTACCACCCGCACTAGCGCTGTCAACCCACGATGAATTTTATTTTAAACATCTTTGAAGAGATGGCAATAGATTTAATAAAATTACACTCATAACCCAAATTGAATGGTTGATGCGATAAGGTAAGTTCATCCCTATTTAAATCTCTAGAACGATTTTTAACAAATTCATTATGCGCACAAGTTTGAATTCCAGAGCATCCGAAGGAGAAAAGAGAGCATCTTGAGACTGTACTAACCCTTATTTTATCAAAACCAGGTTAAACAAGCTACAAAGGTATGTGTTCAAGTTTTTCAATTTGTTGGTTGTAATTTATATACGATCATCTGATTTTCTTTCATAGTCTCTAAACTATGTTATAGTTGCAAGTAAGATGTCACCGAGAAAGCCAATCACCAGATGCTCACCGAGAGAACCCAAGCTGAAAGAAGCTGAAACATGCAAAGGTTCTTCTCTGGGGACCACAAGGCAGTTGGAGTATGCTCCCAGGGCAGAGCCTGCCATTAAAACATCAACAAAGAATTATTTTTTCCAGCCTCCAGCCTTCGGTGATACATAAGCAAGCACCAGAATCAAAGGAATGCTCCCATAGTGGGGAGATCTATTCAAAATAATTATCCAAGAATAATACCTAGAGTATATCCCACATAACGACCCGGACGTAAGGGCACTCGATGACCAAGTGTTCCCAAACATCCGACGGTCGTATTTACACATGGTGGCAAGTAGAACCCCATTTTTACCTTGAATAGAGGTTCTGAAATGGATAATTGACCATATGGATGGGAAGAAGTGCTTGATCAACGATGAGAATGGTAGGTGTGTCATAGTTTTCCTCCCAACAAAAGTCCATAAATACTACAAGCTTAGGGACCCAAAGGAGTGGCTTAGCACGAACTTCATGGTAAAGTTCTATGAATTCCATGACACTAGCCGGTTGATGGCCTCATGGTGGAAGGAGGACAAGAAGTTCACTAACTGGATCAATGGCTGGTATGAAATGATTAACCTGAGGGAGACATACATCTATTTGATGGCTCTCATCTACCGACTATATGGAGAAAAGGATTGCTCCAAGTTATCAGAAGCATGGATTCCTTTGGCATACACAGTGGTGATCTCTGAGAGAAGCTTCAACTGGGGAGAGATAATTTCTAAACAACTAATTATCTGTGTACCACAGGCTCAAATGAAGAAATAAGGGAAAGCACCCACTTTCTACATGGCCTTGTACCTGCTTGATGTCATGTGCACAAGGAATGTCTTCGCCAACATGAATTTAATATGGCATGTTGCAGAGCTCCCGTTCCACGTCTACTTCAACATACTACGGGAGAACAAGTAAAAAAAATATTACAAACTCATCTGCAATGAATTCATCGCCTACATTCATTTTATTATTTTTAAGAAGGAATGCCCAAGATTATCCATAGTAGCCAAGAAGATGGTAGAAAATTTAGGTCATTGGTATTTAGACGAACGCTCAACCTACATCAGGGTGTTTGGGGCCACCGGAGCACCACATCTCCTACCCGCTCATGTCCCAGACTGGCTCGTTGTGGGATAAATATGCTATCAGACTATCCTGCAGGGCTATAATGCCACATTAGTCAGGGACAAGAAGTGATCTTTCATACCCTATGGTTTCCATGTGGGGTTTTATCTGGTGAAGTATATTGCTCAAGCCAAACAATAAGGTCTTAGCCAACTAGAATTCAGGTTCCCGACATGCCGATTCCACAAGAACGAACCTAAAGGCCTGGTCTCCAACATGCTTCACAGGTGTCATCATGTTGGTCATATGATCATGATAAGTTTGAAGAAGAAATCTTCACATAGTACACCTAGGACTGGGACGAGGTGGTAAAGAGAATGAAAAACCCAAATATGACTAGTTTCAAAGCCATGAGCATGGATGAACAGGTGGAAATGATAGAGCAGTCGGCCCAAGAGGCCCTCATATCCAGGGAATAATTTGAAGCGACAGAGACAAAAGAGGCACAGAGAAGGGGATTTCTCTTGCTAGAAGGGGCACAAACAATCATTGATCAATTTCAAAATGACCCTGACCTGATAGAAATGACGAGAATTCCCACTGATGAACCAATCGAAAGTCGAGGAGAACCAAGTGGCCTAGAGTCGCTGCAACTTGAAGAAATCACCGGGTCAAAAAACCTTGAAGTTCCACCACCACAAATCATATCACCAGGGGAAATTTCAACCCAGCCTGAGATAGAGAGGACATCAGGGAGAACAAGTGTACCAAATCCCTTGTTTGATTTGATAACCATCTACGATGATGAGGAGAGTCTGGAGGTGTCCCTGGTGACTCCAGTGTAGAGTACAGGGGAGAACGAACCTGAGAAAGCATCTACCCTGGGTCCCGATGCTCCAATTCAGAGTCATCCGTAGAGTGAGCATGAGGTATAAAGTGCCTTAGACGTTGACCCACTCGACATACCAGGAACCCTAATGAACAGCTTGAGGGATGAGCTAGGATTGGGTGAACAGGAAGAAGAAACTCCACAACAGGAAATCAACATTTCAACAGTCGATTACCAAGTAAGTACTGAACCCTCCCTTGATTCCTTGGTTTTGGCCAATAACTTACCACCCCAAGAGAAACAACCAGAGGTCGAGCCATCGGGACATATAGAAGAGGTAAAGGAACCCAGCCTTGAACATATATACACAATTGGGAGCCTGGGGAATACTCTAACTTGGGGAGAACAAAAAATCCCCAAACCTGTTGATGAGGTCGTAGATATACAAGAAATCACCTACAACCAAAAGAGGAAATCCATCATGAAGAGAACCACTAAGAAGAGGAGGCTTACGTTGGATAGTTCGATTCTCATCACCACAGAGGAAAAATTGATCAACATAGAGAACGCCAAGACGTCCGAGCTTATCGGCGTAGGGATGGAGATCACAGATGCCACCCTGGATAGAGTGAGGAAAGATGAAGAGGAATTGGTCGTTGCGCGAAAGGAGTTGGATCATCTTCTCCATTTGGATAAATACTATCATGACTCCACATAGGCCACGTTGTTTTTGAGAAGTGAGTTCCAATATGCCTATAGAAAATTCATGAATGAACAACACCTTTTCATTGCAGGGATAGTCGAATTCCAAAAATATACCCTTATGGTGCTAGCGACCTGAAAAGACATGGAAATATGGTACGATAAGGCCCACCAAGAAGTGGAAAGAATTGATTACATAAACATGGTTAAAAAGGGTCGAGACATCAAAGAGAATGACATTCGGGTGCTAAGGGAACACATCATAGATCGGATAAGGAAGGCGATTGAATAATGGGTGAAAATGGACCAAGAAACACATCAAGAGATTCAAGAAAAATGGGTCAATTGTGAAAGGAGTTGGGTCAAGATCAATCGGGAGATGAAATACATCGGTCTCCTAGAATTCGGCTCACCCAAGGACTTTGTTGACTTGCATGACATAGTCAAACTACATGCAAAACAACACTCAACATGGACTACAGAGATAGCAAAGGTGGAGAACATGGTGCCAGGACAAGTACAACAGTTCATGGAGCACCCGATCAAGGCTTGAAAAGTATTACAACAGTTAAGTGTCAAAATAATCAAGTATCAAGCATGGGCAGTAGAAGTAAAGGACATCCTTTCGGCCCCGATGGACCAACACAGATTCATGTATGCCAAGATATGCGAGGAACTCTTTGTCAAATGGTCAGAGTATGAGAAGAGTCATCCACTTCTGTGAAGCCATTTGATGACTCTTAGAAGATAGAGAGATGGAAGTGCCATGTGAACATGTTTTGTTTTACTTATCTTGCACTTTTGATAGTTATTTTTAGTTAATGATTTGTTATAAATAAGAGGATCGACCTTTTAGAAAGGGTCAATGGTTGTGGAAAAGACCCTCATTTTTGGAATTGTAAAGAACTAATTCTGAATTACCTTAATTGAGAAGTCTTGTTTAGGACCAGAGACAAACTTATGTTTTGCATCAAAGGCGCGTGTGATTAGATCTGAGGAGAAATTACTTTCGACTTTATTTCATGAATGGATGTTGTAATGAGTAAGAGTTTTTGAATCTATTGATAAGTTAGTTGATTCAATATTTTTGTAGTTCTTGTCTCTAATGATGGAAATGAAATCATTGTGTTAATGTGTGATTAATGATTAGAGCTAAGGAAGCTATTTTTATTGCCATCATTTTATTGTATGTATGTTTTCTTTCAATAATTGTATCTCAGTCAATAATTGAAATACCAACAATTTAATGTATTAGTACTAGGCTTGTCACTGGTGTGAAAATCTTTGCCTGCATTCTTGAGCATAAGGGTTATCCCAAGATCAACCTTCTTCAGTAGTTAAGATTTCCTCTTTTACTAACTTGATTATACCAGCACACATCTTTTTATCAGACCCATCTAATAAAATAAAATACAAAAAGAGAATGTTTAAAATGAAGGAGGAACTTTCATAAGAAGATATCATGTCAATCACTACGTAAATCCTATCGATTATTTGGTCGGATCAAAAAATATGGAGAACCATTCCACTATCAAACACTGCAGAGTCTAATTGGGCCTCGGTGGCAGGTTTGGTTCCTGTTGTTGAGTTAAATGGATTTAGGACCCCTCAATAGAATTGGCACTAGAAGGAGGGCCTGAATGAATGAATGGATAACAATATTTCTGATATAATATTTCACACAGCCTATAGATTCAAAACAACCCAAATGCATCGCTAGTCATTCTCAATACAACCCACATACACTGAGTTCTCCTGAAACGAATAACTCACTCCAACAATAGGAAGAACATGTATTCCCTAAAATACCTTACACTCTTCCCCACAAGGATTTGAACCAGTTTAGAAGAATCACAAGAGATTACACCCAATAAATTGGATCACCACCCTTATGTTTGTTACTTCCTCAAAGAAAATAAGTAAGCAGACCAATGGTCGACACCCCCGACAAGGTTTTTGTTCACACAGTAGAAGACCTGATAGATTTCACCCTCACTAAGATCGAACATCCCCTCAATCTAATCCCCAAAACAGCAGCTGGTAATTGCTCTGAGCCCGACAATTTTGAATACGACGAGGAAGGGTTTAACTCAAAATGCTCTGCTTCAAAGTCAAACAACATGGAGGATAACAATGATCGTAACAAAGAAAGGGGAAACCCACCTCAGAATAATCAAACTTGGTTGGCCAGAGATGCTCTAGCAATCCCCGGATGAGTACATAACCTTCCCCAACATCCAGAAAAGTTACTCCCTAAATTTGACCTTGAAACCTATGGATTGCCTAAAGACCATATCAAAAAGTTCATACTGGCTATTAGAATGATGAACGCCCAACATGAAGATGTAGTATGCAGGATTTTCCCCTATACCTTTGAGAATTCAGTCTCTACGTGGTATTTTAACTTGCTTGTAGGGTCCATAACTAGTTGGACGAAGTTTCAAAAGGATTTTTTAGAAAAAATCGTAGAAGAAACCACTACAATATCTTTTATGGTTGAGTTGTTCATCGCCACCATGAGTTCAAAAGAAAAGGTTAAAGACTTCAATCAACTATTCACCACTATCCTAAACAAATTCCAACCCGAAGCTAAACCCACTCATGAGTTGCAAATCAAAGTATACGCTAATGCTCTCCCTGCTTCTATTTCCATGTTTGTAAAATGGGCTGCCAAAACAACCCTAGCTGAGAATTTTGAGGAAGCCAAAACAATTGAATTCTGGATGAAGGGATGTAAAGAGGGCCAGGTCTCACTAGTTAAGAAGGAAGCTCAACCTCCACCCAGGAGAGGACTCTTGTTGACCAGACCCCTAGGGAAAAAAATAGAACAAGGTCCTAAAAAGGGAAGTGGAGGCATATAATACCTACAACGAATGATTAAGAAGTTGTCAAACATAATCATAGACATGAAAAGAAGTGCAGGGGAAGGAAACCAATGCCAAAGGCCCTATAAAACCTTTTTTTTTAAACCCACCATTCAAAGTGTTAGCACTAGAAGTCATCTTCAAATTGTGTTGAAAGTAATCCCAGTACCCATCAGTTTATATGTCACAGGTTGGTTTTAAAGAGGCCAAATGGGCACAGACTCAATGATAATAACGTTCTAACTCAGAAATCTAGACTAGCATGCACAAACATTTGAGGTCTGGAATCAACTTCAGTCAGTAAGTTAGAGTAAGGGTGAATAGAGGAAAGACTTTGGTGAGGAGAGTGTAGAGGTCTGTCGTGAACATCAGATTTTCCAGTAGCCTAAGGAGGAAAAACTTAAACACAAGGTCCTCTTTGATTCAAATTTCAAGGAAGATGAAAGAAATCATAACAGTACTATAATCAAACATTTATCATAATAAATTTACAACAATCCATGTGAATCAATCAAACATGAAATCCCTCAATATTAGAGGAAAATAAGATGGAGTAAGAAAGCTAACTTAGATTAACCAAAATGTCTCAAAAACAAATACATAACCAGAGAACCAGTTGTTCTTAATCAAAATATTACAATATATGGGAGCCTAGCTCAACCATTCAACCATAAAAAAATATTGAAACTAAGTATATATACTCAGAACTGCGGCAACTACTAGGAGCATGATCGAGCCCCTGCATTCAAAGCTTCCAATCAGTGCCCACTCTGTCAGACTGTGTAGGCCTTCTCATGTCAGATGAAAGACAGGGGAAGTTATGTGTTTTACAGAAAAATCCATCCAGGAGGAAGCTTCGGGTGGATAGTCAGTCTTCATGGTTTCTCTCTATAATGATTTCCATTTATGGGGTGAGACGAGGTCTCAACTTCCACCCCTATCTTCAATAACTTCCTTCATTGGGATCAGGATGAGGCCTGACACCCATGAATGCTTCCAGATGGTGCCCATGACTTCTTCAAGTCAATCTTGATGCCTCTAGGCTCTGCAAATATTCCCTTGTGACCAATACGGGCATTGTAGGTGCTAATCTCCTTCTTCATCAACCCTTCATGCTTGTGACCTCGAGCTATGACTTGGTGCTTATCCCATATGACGCTTCAGGATTTCTCTCTTTGGATATTTTCACAACACCATACCACATAATTCTCGATGCCTGCTTTGACGAAATCTCTAAGTAATGGGTGCTAGTTTCTTTTCCTAGGCAGCCCCCCCATATGACCTTGGGCTGTGACCCGGGGCTCCACCTCTGAGCGCTTCAGAAATTTTGGCTTCAGCAAATTCGACACTTTGTCCACTTCGGCACTTCGGGCTTCGACCACTTTGGGCTTCGGCCACTTCGACACTTCGGGCTTCGACCACTTCGACACTTTGGGCTTTACGCATCTCTCATTTCAAATTTCTCGAGGTGACTTCATCTACAGCTCAGATCTGGCACCACACATCCCTCTGGATCAGATGAATCCTACTCACTTCGGGTTTCGGGACTTCAGACCTTTGACAAACAACTTTAACAATATTTTGAACTCCCGATTCCCACGATAATTTTCCACAGTCGATCTCTCCCGATGAGATCTACGGTCCAGATTTAACCTTTTCTCGACCTTGGGACTTCAAACCTTTTTCTATGGTGCTATACTTCACACGCTTTTGTATTTCAAACACCTGTGAATTGCTGATATGAACTCCACATGGAATCCCAGTCGTTGTAAGATGAACTCGCCTGTTTGCTTGATTCGAGTCTGGAATGGGTCTCTCTGAAAATGCGCTTTGAAATCAAGACTGATACCTGGACAAGAAAAGGATTGGGTCACCCTGCAGCCCTTAGACAGGTTTATGTGATAAAATTTGGCTCCACAAGGGATGACATGCTCCCTGCAAGCTGCCAAGAACGCGCAGTTCCAGCGCCTTAGTTGTTGGGCTATGGAGTCTAGCTCAAAACTTTCGCTGAAGAAAATAGGGAAATATGTACACTACTCTACTTATAAAAAGAAAGAAAACACACATGCTCTAGAAGGAGATTATTTATGTAAAAACCTAAGCTAACTGATTTTTACAAAGTGTTAGGTGAAAGCAAACTTCCACCATAGCCACCCAGACTGTCTGTTGATATAATTATTTTCTTCACTATAGATGATCCACAAAAGGTTAGGGAAGTATGAAAGCAGAATGAAAACATGGTTTGGAACAATGACTATACCCCCAAATGATGATAATATGAAAAAATTTGCAAGCTCCAATGCTTTGAGAAAACACAGCTCCATATATAACCCCACAGGGTCACAAAATTCATAATTAGGCATGCTCAACTGGTCAGAAATTACCTCATTTCTTTACTTATTGCTCACATGTCGTTTGATGTTCTCAGAGTGTACAGGTGGGTGGAGGACTGATGCGGGTTGGCTAATCCCAGGTGATACTTTCTTGTTGATGGGTTTTGGACAGGAGATAAACTACCCATTTAACTCCTCCTTTTCTCCTTCATGGCTCTCCCAAAGATCTGATTCATAATCATCATAAACAAGAACCATGGAAAAGATCTTCTCTTCGTCGTCTTCACTGGGATATCCATCAAAAGTTGTTTTTTCTTGGTCAGTATCTGACATCACTTCTTCATCATAAGCAGGGCTATCAAGAACATCTGCTTCAAGGACCGAAATATCCTCTGCATTTTATTCGTAAGAGCGGCAAGCAAAATCTACCTCCAATTCCTCTATTCTTGCAGAAAGTGATTTTACCAGATTTATCAACTCCTCCGAGGTATACCCCTCATCCTCATAGATTTCATAAGAATCAGTTATATCTTGAACAGAGTCTTTATATTCCTCACAACAGCTATGAAAAATTATCTCAGAGGAATAAAACTTTTGACAATGCCTATTGAAAGTTGCATGAAACTGCTCCAGGGAGGAGATGCTAGCACAGGGTAAGGAGTGGTACCACGTGCGAGCATCTCCTGCTAACGAGATCATGAACATAGTTGATAATACATCCTCATGATGTATTTCCCATTGATGCATGAGTTCATGAAAGTCAAGGAGATGTAGAGCAAGGTTTCCCTCTTTATGCTCTCTAAATATGGGCAAATAATCACCTCATTCATTTGGAGTAGGAACAACATTAGGAAAATAAGGAATAGAGGAGAAATTAAAAAGAGGATACCTCTGAGCCAAGATTATTTCCATTTCAAACCGGTGGAGTCGCCAATCGATCCTTTAATCATGGAGTCACTAGGTGAATGATATGCAGTCTGAATGTGTTTGGTCTTTGTTCACCATCAAAGACCAGATCTGATCATTGTCAATCTCCTAGGGAAATTTCAAGCTAAGAAAGCGGCTGCTAAAATCCTTCTCGAAAAAGTTCACTGGGTTAGCTCAAGTGTGCTAGAAGTAGCCACAACTAAAATAGTGGAGTCGACATAGTGGATTCGTCAAGTGCAAGTTGCAATCTTTGATGTATTGAGTTCTAATGCACCTTTAGAACTAGTAAGCTTTGTCGTTCTATCCCAGTGAAATGTATTCAATTCCTTCCTCGGCAACGGTGCCAAAACTATTAGCACTAGAAGTCACCTTCAGATTGCATTGAAGGTAAGCCTAGCACCCATCAGTTTATATGTCATGGGTTGGTTTTAAAGAGGTCAAATGGGTGCAGACTCAATGATAATAATGTTCTAACTCAGAAATATAGACTAGCATACACAAGCATTTGAGGTCTGGAATCAACTTCAGTTAGTAATTTGGAGTAAGGGTGAATAGAGGGAAGACTTTGGTGAGGAGAGGGTAGAGGTCTATCGTGAACACCATATTTTCCAGCAGCCTAAGGAGGAAAAACTTAAACACAAGGTCTCCCTGGATTCAAATTTCAAGGAAGATGAAAGAAATCATAACAATACTATAATCAAACATTTATCATAATACAGTTACAAAAATCCATGTGAATCAATCAAACATGAACTCTCTCAGTATCAGAGGAAAATAATATGGAGTAAGAAAGAAGACTTAGATTAACCAAAATGTATCAAAAACAAATACATAACCAGAGAACCAATTGTTCTCAATCAAATTATTACAATGTCAAGGAGCCTAGTTCAACCATTTGACCATAACAAAATATTGAAACTGAGTATATATAATCAGAACTGCTGCAACTATTAGGAGCGTGATCAGGCCCCTGCATTCAAAGCTTCCAGTCGGCACCCGCTCTGTTAGACTGTGCAAGCCTTCTCATGTCAGATGCGAGATATGCACAGTTATGCATTTTACAGGAAAATCCATCCAAGAGGAAGCTTCAGGTGGACAGTCTGCCTTCATGGATTCTCTCTACAATGTTTTCCATTTATGGGGTGAGACAAGGTCTCAACTGTCTCCCCTATCTTCAATAACTTCCTTCATTGGGATCAGGACGAGGCCTGACACCCATGAATGCCTCGAGGCTCTACAAATCTTCCCATGTGAACAATACGGGCGATGTAGGTGCTAAGATCCTTCTTCATCACCCCTTCACGCTTGTGACCTTGGGATATGACCTAGCACTATCCCATATGACGCTTTGGGATTTCTCTCTTTGGATATTTTCACAACACCAAACCACAAAATTCTCGATACCCTCTTTGACGAAATATCTAAGCAATGGGCACTAGTTTCTTTTCCCATGCATGCCCCCCATATGACCTTGGGCTTTGACCCAGGGCTCCACCTCTGAGCACTTCAGAACTTCGGGCTTCAGCCACTTTGGCACTTCGACCACTTCGACCACTTTGACACTTCGGGCTTTACACATCTCTCATTTCAAATTTCCTGAAGTGACTTTCTCTATAGTTCATATCTGGCGCCACACGTCCCTCTGTATCAGAAGGCTCCTACTCACTTCGGGTTTCAGGACTTCAAACCTTTGACGAACAAATTTAATAGTATTCTGAACTCCTAATTCCTATGATAATTTTCCACTGTAAATCTCTCCCGATGAGATCTACGGTCCATATTTAACCTTTGCTCGACCTTGGGACTTTATACCTTTTTCTATGGTGCTATACTTCATGCACTTTTGGATTCCAAGCACCCACGAATCGCCGATATGAACCCCACATGGAATCCCAGTCGTTGGAAGCTAGACTTGCTTGTTTGCTTGATTCGAGATAGGAATGGGTCGCTCTGAAAGGTGTGCTTTGAAATCTAGACTAATACCCATGCAAGAAAAGGATTGGGTTGCCATGCGTCCCTTAGACAAATTTATGTGATAACACAAATCAATTGAACCTCCCCCATCCAAATTAAACATCAACCTAGGAAATGTAGCATCTGACTCTTTCTGTACCCATCAGCAAGAGAAACATTGTGAAAGAGACTGTCCACAATGGGTGCATGCCATGAATTTGATGGCCAATTGGTTCCTAGATGAAGTTTCCCTTATCGAACAATCAAGTGGCTCGGCGATGAATATTGCTGATCAGGAAGAAGTCAAACCGGTGGAAGAAAAAACCATGTTGTTGTGGGACCCTAACTTGCCAATGCCTTTTGATGATCTAGTTGAGGTTCAAGAACCACCCCCTGAGGTCTTGGTTGTGAAAACATGAAGTAGGGGTCAACCGGTCTCAAATGACCTTACCATTTCCCAAAATTCAAGAGGAAAACAAACATCTAATCACCCAAAAGCACCAGTTGTATCCCAAAGAAACCCTATAAACATCCATACATGAGAATCGCCCAAGCTAGACTACAACATTGTATAAGATTTAAAAATATTAAAATAAAATGTATCGGTCATGGACATGTGTAGAATTCTCCAGCAAAAAGACTTTCTGTTAGAAGCCTTGAAGTCAATGGAAACTCCTATAACAAGCACCAACCAAGGAGAAAATCCATCCCTCATGGATCTAAGAAATAAATGAATTGTAAATGCTTGCTCTGAAGATAAAAAAGGAAATCCTTTTGTCCCACCGTTCCTCTTGACATTTGAAGTCTTCAAAAAAAACCTCCATAATTGTTTGGTTGACTCAGGGGCATCCTCTAATGTTATTCCATTATCTATCTGCAAGAAATTAAATGCAGTCCCTCTCAAAAGTGATAAACATGTGATACAACTAGACAGAACCCAGGTGAAAGTTATGGGAGAACTCAAGGATGTAATGATCAAAATGGCAACACACCCAAAATTTGTTCAAGTGATTGACATCATTGTAGTAGATATACCAGAAGCTTATTGACTGCTACCTAGTCGATATTGGTCCGAGAAGTTGAACGGATACTTTAGCACAGACTGGGCTCACCTTTGGTTTCCATTAAAGGGACACACAAACATGATCAAGATCGATAGGGAAAGGTATCTCAAACATATTGTCACTGATTTAGAATCCATTAATGAACCCTCTTCGACAGATTTACCTATGCTAGGAAACTACTCCTGTGACTCCAATTTCTGTAATTTCTCCCCTCTCTCATCTGATTTTCCTCTTAGTCAAAACTTTGAAATGACTTTTCAAGAAAATGTACCAATGGCAACAGACGAAACCCTCTTCTTTGAAGAACCTCTGTTGGAAACCACAGAGAAAATAGGTGGAGAGGAAGAAGTTAGTAAGCATGAAAACACTGATGATTCTCACTCGTAAGTATTGACCTTGTACTTGGATGGGTCTAAGTCACAAGAAGGATTAGGAGTGGGGTGTACCCTCATTGATTCAAAGGGTAAATGAAATTTCCTATCCTGCATACTATAATTTAAATGCACTAATAACACTGTCGAGTATGAAGCTTTAGTGCAGGGGATAAATAAATCCATAGACTTAAATGTTAAAGAAATAAAGGTTTTCGAAGACTCTGAAATCATCGTTAGGAAAGTAAGGAACACTATACACTGCAACTCTCCCCACCCGAGGAATTATCAATAGGAAGTGCACAAGCTAATAGAACATTTTGAAGCCTTCAACATTACAACGATTCCAAAACAAAAACTACTCTTGTTGATTCTCTAGCCACTGCTGCCTCGAGGCTATCCCCTTTAGAAGACTATGAAGCTTCCTGGTTCATTGTGTAGATACTCTCCAAACCATCAGTGCCCAATAATATTTCTAATTGGAAGGTCTTTGAAGGAGATGAACAGATCATAAATTTTTTAACCAATCAGGAAAATTTTAAAGATCTGCCTATTAAAGATGAAATATTCTAGGAGCAACTAGTATAAATCGATCCCCATGAACAAAGAGGTGGGACAGATCACTGGACTGGCCAACCGAGGTTTCACACGATACCAAAAGGGGTAGCCAATTTGGAAAACCTCTTTGACTTAAGGGAAAGATTTAAAGGGTCAACAAACACAAAGACAGGGAGCTACTGTCCCATGTATGAGACTGTAAACCTAGGAACCCTGGAAAACCCTAAAAATATAAATCTAGGCAAGATAGTTTCTAAAGAATAAAGGAAGTCATATGTCAAACTTTTAAGAGAATATCAAGATGTTTTTTCATGGTCATATCGAGATTTAAATACTTATGAAACTCGTATAATTCAACACACAATCTCGTTAAAACTCAAAGTAAAACCCTTCCAACAAAAGCTCCAAAAGTACCACCCATCTCTGGAACCCCTCATGTGTTAGGAGTTAAAGAAATTACTAGATGCTAAAATTATATTCCAGGTTAGACACTCTGCCTGGGTAGAAAATATGGCTCCTTTTAGGAAAATTCTTGAGAGATATTTCGGTGTATGGATTTCAAAAATATCAATAGAGCATCCGAAAAGGAAAACTACCCAGTCCCACCAATGGAACAACTCTTGCAGACCATGTATGGTTCTGAGGTTTTCTCCCTGCTGGACGGTTTTTCAATTTATAACCAAGTTCTAGTTTCAAAGGATGACCGATTGAAAACTACCTTCTGAACCAAGTGGGGAACCTTTTCTTATAAACGCATGCCCTTTGGGTTAATCAATGTAGGGGAAACCTTCCAAAGGGTAATGGACGTAGCTTTTTGAGGACTAATCAACAAATGTGTAGTAGTTTATTTGGATGACATGATTGTGTATTCAAAGAATAGAGAATATCACATCCAACACCTAACCCAGATTTTCGAAAGGTGTAGGAAATATGGTATATCTTTAAACCCTAAGAAAACTATCCTTGTTGTCGAGGAATGGAAACTACTAGGTCATATTATATCTCAAGCAGGAATTTGCATATACCCAGAACGAATTAGGGAAATAGCTCAGCTTCCCTTACCCCACAAAAAAAAGGCTATGCAATCCTTCTTTGGGAAAATCAATTTTGTGAGGAAGTTCACCCCCGATTTCACTGAAACTATCAAACCCTTACAAAAAATGATTCGCAAAGATGTTGAATTTAAGTGGGATGATGAACAAAAAAGTTCTTTCAACAATATTAAGACTGCAATATCTAAAGCTCCAGTGTTGCGAAGTCCCGAATTTAGCAGATATTTTTTCCTCTATACTTTTTCCTACAAGAAATCGTTAGCTACAGTATTGACTCAGAAGGATGAGGACAACAATGAGGCACTAGTCTCATTTATGAGCACTAATCTCCAAGGGGCTGAACTAAATTACACTATTATAGACAAGCAGACTTATGCGATGTACAAGGAATTAAAACATTTCAAATATTACATCCTAAAAAACCACACCAAAGTCAGTGTGCCTCATCCTATAGTCTGATCCCTATTCACTCAACAGGATATGGGGGAAAGAAGAGGAAACTAGATGGTAGTGGTCCAAGAATTTGAGCTAGATATAAAACCTGCCAAACTGGTTATGGGACAAGGATTGTGTAAACTGGTCGTTGAAGCCCAGGACCAAGTAAATGAAGACCCCGGGTGGGAGAATGAATTGGCGTTATGGTGTAGTGAAGCTTTATATGTTTCCCCAGGGCAGGATTCTTGGTATGCGAAACTAAATTATCTCCTGCATCACGGGAGTTGCCCAGAAAACCTAAACCCTAAGGAAAGCAGGGCTCTCAGACTAAAATCGACACAATATCGACTCATAAATTTGGTTCTCTTCCTTGTTAATTATGATGGGTTACTTTTAAGATGTCTTGAATGTGAATATGTGGGCAAGGTTCTGAAGGAGCTCCATGATGGTCCTGTAGGTGGACACTTTGCAAGGAATACCCTGCTCACAAGATATTGAGAGTCGACTATTATTGGCCTACTCTATTTAGAGACAATCACACATATGTTATGAACTGTAAAACTTGTCAAATGAGCACAAGGAGGGAAAAGAGAGAAGCTATCCCACTCCAACCTGTGGCCATATCCAGACCATTCAAGCAATGGGAGTTAGATGTCATAGGAAAAATTACACCTAGTTCTTCAAAACAACATAAATACATACTAACTTCCATAGACTATTTCACAAAATGGGTAGAGGTCATCCCTCTGACTCATGTAAATGAAAAAGTAGTAATCAAATTCATAGAAAAAAAATTGATCACAAGGTTCAGTATGCCTTCCATTCTTGTTTTTGATAATTTTGCTTACTTTTCTTCCACCCTATTAACAGAGTTTTCTCTAGACAAAGGAATCATAATCAGATACTCTGCAAACTACTATCCACAGAGGAATGGAGTGGAAGAATAAACCAATAAGAACCTAGCGAGGATATTAAATAAAAAATTTGTAGACAACAAGAGGAATTGGGATATTTCAATTCATAATGCCTTATGGGCTGATAGAGTAACACCCAATGAAGCTATAGAAAATTCCCCATACTTTCTGGTATACAGACAAGAGGTCATTCTCTCGAACGAGCTATATCTTCCATCTCTTTAGCTTGCTCATGGTTCTAGAGGAAAACCCTCATCGGTTATTCAACAAAGAATTGATACCCTCCTCATGTTGGAAGAAGAAAGGGAGAAAGAAAAATCAAAGTTCATTCCTCATTAGAAGATAGTTAAAAGGTGGTTTGAAAAGCATAAGGCCAAAGAGAAGAATTTTGAAGTAGGAGACTTAGTCCTGAAATGGGACAAAGCGAATGAGATGAAGGGAAAATATTCGAAGATTCATAATCTATGGCTTAGACCTTTTCAGGTAGCCGAGAAACTTGGGGCAAACACGTATCAATTGAAAAATCTAAGGGGGGAACCTGATGCCTTCCCGGTGAATGGCCAAGCCCTAAAACAATATTTTTGTTTAAAAAAACAAAAAAAAAAGTGTGTGTGTTTTCATGATATTTTATTTTTAGGTAGGTTGATTGCAGAATCCTTTATTTTTGTTTTCTCTTTTGTAGTATTTTTTGCACTTTGAAGATTGTGTTTCGTAAGGCATTGGTTGACCTTAATTCATATGGTATAGCAAACTTTGTTCCTAACTCATGCTTACATACAACATAAGAAATGTTGGGTGAATTTCTATTGTCTTAACGGAGTTCTACATCTAACCTTTTCAAATAAACAACCTTGGCAAGTGATGAAGTCTCCGCCTGGTGGTATGGAAAAACCTAAAGGGAAATATCGTACGCTGGAAAGGACCACATGTACCTCAAGACAGAGCTAGTAAAATTTCACCTTAACCATCTCATCTTGCAGATAATAGATGTCCTCCTCTCCCACTCCCTCAGAGCATCTCTGCTGAAAATTAATCAATGATATCAAATGAGTGCAAAGTAGGAAATGGTATGCAGATAAATTTGTTAGGGCTATGGATGCTCGCTGGCAACGGAGCAAGGTCTGTGACGTCAGGGTGACTCCACCGGGGCTATGGAAGCTCGTTGACAACAGGGAAACATCGTAGCAAGTGAATGATGATAACTAAAATTCCTGGTGCCAGTGAATGATTTACTCGATTCTTGTCAAAAGGGAGTGTGGATCATGGTTAAAGGGAACGAAGGTGGAATAAAGGTTGAAATCCCACAGGTAGGCCTTGATTCACGAATTGGGTTAGTTTCAAACGTAAGGATAGAAGAGACTCTGATGAAAGAAAAACAAAACCAGTTAAGTTCTTAACCAGCTTATGCATTAGCTAAGACCGGGGAAGGAACAAAGATTCTTCTTTTGCCCAGTAAGTCGCCATTTGTTGAGCACTTATCACACCCTAAAAGCCTTATGAAATTTTATCACCTTTTGGGTACCACTTGTTTTCTTCACTATCTGAATCAATTTCACTTTGGGAAATGGTTTATCTTTGTTTTGTTTTCATGACTCTTATCATCAAGTCAGGTTTGTTTGAACTTGTGAAACCTCATGTCTAAAATAACTTGACACCCGAATTAAGAATCGACAGCTAACACTGCATCTAACGTGCTCAAGTTTGGCGTCGGAAAAATATTCAAGCAAGTAAGGGAACCACACAGTTACAAAAGTCATCGAGCATCGATCCCCATCGGCATCGACAGAAGGAAGAGTTGGTTTACATAAGTTATAATTCACATAAAGTTTCGAGAGATAGCCGATACCCTTCGGCATCGGAAAAATACGGGAAGGATAGACATTAACAAAGATCACAAAGAAATTACCAATAGCCAATGACCAATGCGCTTTATTGCAGTCGAGGAAATCCAGAAAGGTTACAAAAATCATTTTGTCAGTGACAAAAATATCACCGATCATCAATCCCTGATGTGTTTTCGGCATCGAGACTTTTTTGAGAGAGTTGATCTGAGAGCACTTGGGTAGGTTTATTGTCGATTGTCAATCCTTGATAATTTTTTATGTCGGCAAGATAGGATTGGGTTTTAGAATGTATAGCTTAAAGAAAATCATGATTTTGATTAACACGATCAAATGAAGTCATCGGTCTCGAATGCCACATGTCTTTACCACGTAAGGGGGTTGTACAACCTAGTTTCATCCCAAGTCATTTTAAGGTTCCCTGGGTCCCAGTCACGCCTCCTAGACATCTTTTCCACATCAACTCTGTATGGAAAGATTGATCGACATTGGATATTTTGCAAGGAGATATCAACAAAAATGTTTGAAGAACAATCCCGACCCCCGATCCACCAACTGAATGAGAGAAACTATGCAATATTTGTGGCATAAGATACAATCGAATTTGGACATTTAATAGACTAGTTAATTCCCAATCCCGCATTTGTTGCTACCTCGTGCACCAATTAAACAACAAAAATTTGAAATCGGCGATAGATCATATTACCACCCGCACCTGAGCTGTCAACCCATGATGGATTTAATTTTAAACATCTTTGAAGAGATGGCGGAAGATTTAATGAAATTACACTCATAACCCGAATTGATTGGTTGATGCGACAAGGTAAGTTCATCCCTATTTAAATCTATAGAACGGTTTTGAAAAAAATAATTTCACACACAAGTTTGAATTCCAAAGCATCCTAAGGAGAAAAGAGAGAGTCTTGAGAATGTACTCACCCTCATTTTATCAAAGTCAGGTTAAAAAATCTACGGAGTTATGTGTTCAAGTTTGTCAACTTGTTGGTTGTAATTTATATACGCGCATCTGATTTTCTTGCACAGTCACTAAACTATTTTATAATTGCAAGTAAGATGTCACCGAGAAATCCAACCCCTAGACACTAACCGAGAGCACCCAAGCTGAAAGAAGCTGAAACAGGTGAAGGTTCTTCTCCATGGACCATAAGGCAGTTGGAGTACGCTCCAAGGGAGGAGCCTGTCATTAAAACATTAGCAAAGAAAGCTTTTGTCTAGCCTCCGGTCTTCGATGATACAGAAGCAAACATCGGATCCAAAGTAATGCTCCCATATTGGAGGGATCTCTTCAATAGAATTATCCAAGAAGGATACCCAGAGCATATCCCACAGAGTGACCTGGACGTAAGGGTGCTCGATGACCAGGTGTTCCCGAACATCCGATGGTCGTATTTACACATGGTGGCAAGTAGAACCCCAAATTTCCCTTGCATAGAGGTTCCGAAATGGCTAATCGACCATACGGATGGGAAGAAGTGCTTGATAAATGATGAGAATGGTGGGTGTGTCAAATTTTTCCTCCTGAAAGAAGTCCAGAAATACTAGAAGCTCAGGGACCCAGAGGAGTGGCTCAACACGGACTTCGTGGTAAAGTTATATGAATTCCATGACACCAGCCGGTTGATGGCCTCATGGTGGAAGGAATACAAGAAGTTCACTAATCGGAGAAATAGCTGGTATGGAACGATTAACCTAAGGGATCCATACATCTATTTGATGGATCTCATCTACCGGCTATATGGAGAAAAGGACTTCTCCAAGTTTTCAGAAGCATGGATTCCTTTGGCGTATACAGTGGTGATCTTCGGGAGCAACACCAACTAGGGAGAAATAATTTCTAAACAACTGAGCATCTGTGCACAACAAGCTCGGACACCGAAAGAAGGGAAAGCACCCACTTTCTACATGGCCTCGTACCTTATCGATGTCATGTGTGCAAGGAATGTATTCACCGACATGAATTTAAGTTGCCATGTTTTGGAGCTCCCAGTCCATGTCTACTTCAGAATACTATAAGAGAATAGGTAGAAAACATCTTATGCACTCATCTACGATGAATTCATCGCTCACATTCATTTTATTAGTTTTAAGAAGGAATTCCCAATATTATCCGCAATAGCCAAGAAGATGTTAGCAAAGGTAGGTCATTGATATTTAGACGAATGCTCAACATACATCAGGGTGTTCGAGGCCACTGGAGCACCACATATCCTACCCACTCATGTCTCAGACCAGCTCATTGTGGGAGAAATCTGCTATAAGACTATCCTGCATGGCTACAATGCCACATTAGTCAAGGACAAGAAGCGGGCTTTCATACCCTATGATTTCCATGTGGGGTTTTATCTAGTGAAGGATACTTCTCAATCCAAAGAAGAAGGGCTTAGCCAACTAGAATTCAGGTTCCCGACATGTCGATTCCGCAAACACGACCCTAAATCCCTAGTCCTCCAACATGCTTCGTAGGTGTCATCATGTTGGTCGTATGCTCATGATCAATTTGAGGATGAAATATTCACAGAGTGCACCTAGGACTGCGATGAGGTGGTACAGAGAATGGCCAACCCAAATATGACCAGGTTCAAAACCATGAGCATGGATGAACAGGTGGAAACGATAGAACAGTCAGCCCAAGAGGCCCTCAGAGCCAAGGAAGAAATCAGAGCAGCAGAGACTATTAATGCTCTGTAAATTACCAGAGGTTGTCAGGGGTAGAAGAAATTTACCAGAGGTAACTTTATTCAACCACTTTGAAACTGGGATCTAGCCCTTCCAGTTTCAGAGAGGGATCTCTCTATAAGATTTAACTTTGTTTTGGTTTTTGGATATTATGCTAGTTAAATAAATTGGTCTGTGCTATTTGTTTTTTGTAAATTGGCTGAAATAAGGTTTACGCATCCATTGGGATATGGGGTCTGTTTTATAAAGATAGATATCAAAGATCAAATTTTTTAAAGATTCTTTTCGCATGGTAGGATAATGTAACTATTGGATTCTTTAGAAATAAAGTGATGTTAAGCAGAAAAAGATGAGATTGTCAATTAAAGCAAAGAAGAAATTAAGAATTTCTTTACTATAACATCAGAAGATAAACATTTAGATCTTTAAAAGATTAGAAACAGAGTACACACAGGTAAATTCTACAACTTTGACTCCTTTTAAATGATCAGATTAGAAAACAAGATGATAACTAAGAATGATAAACATCCAACGAAGAAAGGAAAAACTTCACCAATAGCTAACATGCAGGAATCCCGTGAAATGTCTCTTTGTATTATTGGAAGATCTCTAGATGAAAGTTATAGTGCTTACAGCTTGCTAGGGTGTAAAGATCAACCCTCAATACTTCAAAGTTTGAAGTATTTATAATCAAAATTACAAATGACCCTGTCATTAATGATCAGGATGTGGCAGATTCTAAATCTAACTGACTAACTAACAAGATACAAAAATTTAGGAACTGTCGATGATGTGTCGAATTCTTCATGCTAATTCTCAGGAAGGTCGTTGGTGAGTCATCCACGTGATTTTGATTTATCTGCTTGCTAACTCAAAATGTACACCTCATCTCCTACTCGATCAAATTGCACAGCATTTCCTCAGCTTCTTTCACATTTGAGGGGTCATACCCAATCTTGAGAACCAATTCTTCCAAAGATTTAATTATGTTGTCCTTTGCAAAGGATGATATATTCTCCAATTTTAATTGTGTCTAAACATTGTTCAGAGACACCTAGAATTTAGCAGCAGTAGTAGAAGCATTTGCCAAAGTAGAGAAAACCATTTCTCCAGTTTTCCTGTGTAGATCCATATGATCGGCTAGGTGCACATCTATGGTGTTGAACTCAAATGTTGCTCTCTTGTAGTCAGTGATTTCCTTTGGGTCAGGCACTTGTTCCTGCAAAAGGGCCATGTGCATTTTTCCTTTCTTTGTATCAAAAGCTGATAACAATCTATGTTGTGCCATGGATGTCTTCTTATAAAATTGAGCATAGGTGCTGATGGTCAATATCTTATTCTTCTTCTTGATCATATCGTATTTCTCAAAAATACTCAATCTTGCACCTCCTTTATTTGGTTGGTCGACTAGTGAAGTGTCATTCTGCTTCTTTGATGAAAAGGTAGACATGATTTGTTGGTTGCTTGAGATAAGGGGTGAATGATCACCTTTCATAACTGTAGTGGACTGGGTTTCCTTTTCGCCAGTCGTGTTAGTTGTATGATTGGTTTTTGGCCTTTTGGTTTGTACCTGGAAATCCTTAGCTGAGACTTCTATGACCGAAGGGGAAGTGCCCTTTCTTGGTCTTTTTTCCTTTGGTACCTGTGGTGTGGTTGTTTACTACATAGTAAATGAAGGATCTTGTTGTTCCACCTCTTCCTGAGTGTTCACCTCCCACTCCGTTTGATTCAAAAAATTCTCTATCTCAGACTTAGGTGCATGAACATACGGGATATTTTGTTCTTCACTCTCATCTCTGTGATGATCCCACATAGATCATAGTGCCATAGGAAACTTGTATCGAACTTCATTTCCTTCAAGAGCTTGTTTGCCTCTTCCCCAGCAGCTCTGTTGTTGCAGATAATAGATCCTATCTACCCCTTAATCCTCAGTTGTTGTTTCTTCTTCAGAGACACAAAGTGTATGTCATCTGAATTTATCATTTGTCTTATATACTCCAGGGAAAATATCCTCATATGTACATATTTGGGAAATTTGTATGGAGCTAACTCGCACCCGTATACTCTGATTTATGTGTGATTTTGGTAAAGTCACCAATATCCAATCTTTGCGAGGTCCAAGAGGTGTAGGATTCTCTGGATCTCCTCGTTTATCCTTGATTCTAGTCTTCCACTGAGCATGCTCACCACTGGATGGTAAAACTGCTCAATGAATTGTTTGAAGCTGAACTCTGTGGAGTTCCTTTGGAGCAACGAAGTACAAGATGTTACCGCCTGTGGTTTCCCATCCTTGTCCATTTTGTGCATTAAGAAAGAGAACCTTTCTTCTTGAAAGAAGGTGAACATGTAAGCCAGTATTGAGGAATACTGGAACATGCCCTCTGTGGCAAATTTTGAAAGATGATCATGGATGTTCTCTGCCAAGAAAGTGTTGTAGTCGAACTGGATGGATAGGAAACCCAATATAGGTTCATCCACCAATTCGTCTGAAAAATAGCTGAGTAGACAACAAAGCGATGAAATAACTTGGTTTCCCTTTTCTGAGAATAGGGAGGAATGATACGAAGGATTTTTCTTAGGGACATGAGCATCTTGTGCGAGGAAAACATCAAAAATTTGGGCTCTTTGGGGAAAAGACAGGTTCTGGTACAATTCTATTAGGATTTCCAGGTTGAAAGGAGAGGCAGATTTGGTTCTAGATATTTGCATCATCTGAACAATGGCCTCTGGGATGATAAGGAACAAAGTTTCCCCATATGACAAAACTATGGCTCTCTGGTTGAGGAGGTAATGAGCCTAACATTTGAGGGAAAATTTAGGGAAATGATGGACTTGGGGGAAAATATACATAGGAATATTAGACTCCCAGAGCCCAATTTCATCACTTTGATCTATGAATGTATCTTTAAACCATGACTGCAAATCTGCGAAATCAAATTCGCACCTTGCTCTAAGATTAAATAATCCTTATTAGCTAATGGGATCCACTCGAGGTCGACAGGAGGTGGGAGGAAAGGATTTTCCCCGGCTTCTACTTTTTTGGACTTTGGCACCATCACTGTGAAAGGTACCTGCAATTTAAATAAAAATGTTAGTGGGTAATGGTTGTGGTTGGGTTAATGACTGGATCAGTGAGGGGAAAAAAATTTCCTGGTGTGCAGAGAGAGTGAGCAGTGCAAATGGCGAAACAGGGGCTAGTTTTGAGTGAATGGGTATCCATTGGGCGAGGGGGATAGGTCAGCAGGATAACGGATATGTTGGCCTATAGTAAATGGCCAATGGATCCTTTGAAGTGTGAGATGGCAGGTAAAGGATGGGTGACGGGTGCGATAAGGTGATGTGGATAGTATTGATTGGAGAACAACAAGTGTGAGGTGACTTGTGACAGGTGAAAAGGGGGGATGAATTGACGGAGTTATGAGACGAGACCTGTAGGGGGAGGTAATGGGGTGTGGTGTCATGCAGTGGCGGTGGTATGTCAGGGGGTGGTAAGTGGTAAATGCTTTTGGAGTGGAGGGGGGTCTGATGCAATAGATTGATGCCACGTTAGGACGGGGCCTGCCAGGAAAAACCACTTCATTCTAGACCCTCCCCCCCCCAACCATTAAAAGAAGAACGGTTGGGGGGGGGGGTCTAGAAACTCTTGTCAACCATTCATTTGTGTGCCATCTGCTGGACCGTTCATCTACGCACTCTTTTTAACCATCATTCTTCCCCCCCATTCCCCCCCCATCGTTAAAAGCAGAATGGTCGGGGGGTACTAAATTACATATCGACCATAGATTTAGGCGTCGATGCCTCAGTCGTAGATCTGTGCGCACTCTTTAATCTGTGAGTGCGAAATCATATATGGAGCGGAAACTTAGGCATAATTCTTTTTGTGGGTTCGCTCTATTTTCTCTGCTTTTTCCACCATGGGGTTAGGCAACACATTTTCAAACATCAAAGACATGGATCTACATCGATCATCATGCATTCTTTATTGAAATAAAGTCAACTAACCTATGTTCTAACCTATTCACCTATGAAATTTAGCCCAGATTAAATTGTTGGACTAAACATTACTCTACCCTAGGGTTATTTGACCAAGATTAGGTAGTTTGATCAAATTTATTCACTAGCTAACCTATCTACTTGGCTAAGATTAAAAATTTTAGCCAAGCTTATTCACTAATCCTATCAACATCAATTCAAAAGGACTTGACCATGTTTAAACAGTATGGATCAAGTCATTGTTGTTGCATGGGGCTTTATTCATTTTTCTTTTATGCCCTCTTTTATTCTTTTCGTCATTTATTCTTTTCTTTTCTTTTATTTATTTTCTTTTCTTTCTTTTCTTTTTCTTTCTTCTATTTTTCTTTTCAAATCATTTATAGAATGAAACATTATTTGCAAACCAAAAACATTTAAAGGAATAAAATTTCAATCACCAATTGATCCTATAAATTATAGGGTTATAACAGAGACAACATAGGCACAGAGAAGGGGATTTATCTTGCTATAAAGGGGCACAAAGAATCATTAATTAATTGAAAAATGACCCTGACCTGATAGAAATGATGAGGATTCATGTTGATGACCCAATCAAAAGTCGAGGAGAACCAAGTGGCCTAGAGCCGCTGCAACTTGAAGAAATCATCGGGTCAGAAAACCCTGAAGTTCCACCACCACAGATCAAATCACCAGGGGAAATTTCAACCCAGCTTGAGATAGCGAGGAAATCATGGAGAAAAAGTGTACCAAATCCCTTGTTCGATTTGATAACCATATACGATGATGAGGAGAGTCTAGAGGTGTCCCTGGTGACTCCAGTGTAGATTACAGAGGAGAAAGAATCTGAGAGAGAATCTACCTCGGGTCTTGATTCTCCAATTCATAGTCGTTCGCAGAGCGATCGTGAGGTAGAAAGTGACTTAGACGCTAATCCATTCGACATACTAGGAACCCCAATGGACAGCTCGAGTGATGAGCTAGGATCGGGTGAATAGGAAGAAGAAACTCCACGACAGGAAATCGACATTTCAACACTTGATTACCAGGTAAGTACCAAACCCGCCCCTGACATAACATAACATAACATTATAACATAACATATAACCAGAGTCCAAGACATTGGGACATACATAAGAGGTTCACAAACCCAGCCTTGAACATATGTACACAATCGGGAGTCTGGGGAATACTCTAACTTGGGAAGAACAACAAATCCTCGAACCTATTGATAAGGTCACAGATATACAAGAAATATCCTATGACTGAAAGAGGAAAGCCATCATGAAGAGAACCACTAAGAAGAGGAGGCTTACATTGGACAGTTCGATCCTCATCACCACAAAGGAAAAATTGATTAGCACAGAGCACACCAAGACATTTGAGCTTATAGACGTAGGGATGGCGATCACAGATGCCACCCTGGATAGAGTAAGGAAAGATGAAGAGGAACTAGCCACTGCGCTAAAGGAGTTGGAGCATCTACACCATTTGGCAAAATACTATCAGGACTCCACACATGCCACAGTGTTTTTGAGAAGTGAGTTCCAAGATGCCTATAGAAAATTCACAAATGAATGACACATTTTCATTGCAGGGATAAACGACTTCCAATAAGATACTCTTATGGCACTACTGACCTGCAAAGACATGGAAATATGGCACGAGAAGGCCCACCAAGCAGTGGAAAGAATTGATTACATCAGCGTGGTTCAAAAGGGCTGAGATATCAAAGAGCACGACATTCAGGTGCTAAGGGATAATAGCATAGATTGGATAAGGAAGGCGACCAAATAATGGGTGAAAATGGCCCACGAACCTCAGTGGAAGATTTAGGAAAAATGGGTCAATTACGAAAGGAGCTGGGTCAAGATCAATAAGGAGATGAAAGACATCGGTCTCCCAGAATTTGGCTCACCCGAGGACTTTGTCGACTTGCATGACATAGTCAAACAACATGCAGAAAAAGACTCGACATGGACTGCAGAGATAGAAAAGGTGGCAAACATGGCACCAGGACAAGTACAAAAGTTCATGGAGGACCCGATCAAGGCTCGAACAGTATTACAACAATTAAGTGTCAATATAGTCAAGTATCGGGCATCAACAGTAGAAGTGAAGGAGATCCTTTTGGCCCTGATGGACCAACACAGATTCTCGTATGCCAACACATGTGAGGAATTCTTCATTAAATGGTTAGAGTATGAGAAGATCCATCCACTTCAGTGAAGCCATTTGATGACTCTTAGAAGATAGAGAGATGGAAGTACCATGTGGCGATGTTTTTTTTTACTTACCTTGAACTTTTGATAGTTATTTTTAGTTAATGATTTGTTATAAATAAGAGGATCAACCTTTTAGAAAGGGTCGATGGTTGTGGAAAAGATCCTCATTTTTAGAATTGTAAAGAACTAATTCTGAACTACCTTAATTGAGAAGTCTTATTTAGGATTGGAGACAAACTTATGTTTTTCATCAACAGTGTGTGTGATTGGATCTGAGGAGGAATTACTTCCGACTTTATTTCATGAATGGATGTTATAATGAGTAAGAGTTTCTAAATCTATTGATAAGTTAGTTGATTCAATATTTTTGTATTTCTTGTCTCTAATGATGGAAATCAAATCGTTGTGTTAATGTGTGATTAATTATTAGAGCTAAGGAAACTATTTTTTTTGCCATCATTTTATTTCATGTATGTTTTCTTTCGATAATTGTATCTCAGTCAATAATTGAAATACCAACAAGTTAATGTATTAGTACGAGGCTTGTCACCGGTGTGAAAATATTTTTCTACATTCTTGAGCACAAGGGTTATCCCAAGCTCACCCTTCTTCAGTAGTTAAGATTTCCCCTTTTACCAGCTGGTTTATACCAGCACACATATTTTTATCATACCCATCTAATAAAATAAAATACAAAAAGAGAACATTTAAATTGGAGGAACTTTCATAAGAAGATATATTGTCAATCATTATGCAAAACCCATCGATTATTTGGCCAGATCGACGGATCTAGAGAACCATTCCACTATCAAATGATGCAGAGTCTAATTGGGCCTTGGTGGCAGGTTTTGTTCCTACTGTTGAGTTAAAGGGATTTAGTACCCCTCAACATGTGGTAATCCTTTATTTTAAATAACATGAAAAAATAGGAAAACACCTAAGAGAGGACCATGCGTTATTCTTGAAATAAATATTCACATTCAAAGAATACCTCAGAAGGACTAAGTATCTTAAATAAACAAAATATTTACACTATGTTACAATATTTGTAAACCAAAAGAGTATACATTACCATAGGATGAAATTTCCATCACAACATCCATCAAATTAAGATACAATATTTAACAAAGGAATGTAAATTATGGACCACATATGGAAGAGAACTCTAAATGTGTTGGATCATGTTGTCATTGATTCCAATGGTTTGATTGATTGGTGTCAAAGGATTGATGTCAAGTGATTGAGTGATTGATTGATGTCATGTAATTTATTGATAGGCTTGATTGATTGATGATTGATAAACAATGTATATGTATTATTTTTTATGAGAATGATATATTTCAAGTGGAAACCAATCGATGAAGATGGATCAAAAGTTATCTTTGATATGATGCATAGATAAAGATGAATCAATGAGTTGTCATTGATACATAATGCATAGTTGGATTGATTTAATGGTATTATCATGGTTGATAAGGTACACAAATGGATGAACTCCAAAGTGGTCCCCTTATGGTGAAATCCCTCACGGGAAGACGCTTTACAGATTGAGTTATCCTAGAATAATGGTTGGAGGACCCATGCTTGTATATGGAATAACAACTTGAATATCAATGAAGTTGTTGGTGAAACTATCCTAGATGGATAGTGCTTGTCATACAATTTCCGATGGTATGTGGAATTTCACATAACTCCTCACGGTTTGAGAGTTATGGCCTTATGAAGTTGGAGGACCCCCATATGAAGGCTTGAAGCCCCCAATAGTCAAAGAAGTCAAAGTGCTTGAAAAAAAGATATCATTATTTAAATGATAAAGTAAAGTGACAAAATCAAGAAAGATTATTTAAATGATAAAGTAAGGTGACAAAGTCAAGGAGAAATATTTAAATGGAGAACTTTCTATTTATGGAAAGTGGTTAACCCTAAAATAAGGAAAATAGGTTAAGTGACCTAGAGGATGAAAGTATAAATAAGATAGCAATGGTCTCTTGTTATCCATCCTTTTTGTGGATCAATGGAGAACTTTATGTGAGAATATATTTTGGAGTATTGATGGAGAGATTATTGTGAGAGCTTCTTGTGAGAGCATCTTTGGTATGGATCTCTTGAGCATGATTGAAGATCTATTCTAAGAAAGAGAATGAGAGGAGGATCTCATGGACGCATCAAAGTTTTAGCAATATCAGAGATCTTGACGGAAAAATTCTCGTAGCTTCAGAAACCCTAGTTTCTGAGGTGTACACGGGATGTAATGGGCCAGAGCTCATACATACGTGGGTTGTATGAGGACAGGGCATGTACAGTGGATAAAATCATGAAGATTTGTGTTTGAGCTAATGACAAGATGTTGAAGACTGAAGAAGGTTCCAAATTTGCATTCTATGGGCTCAGATCTATCACTGAGACTCTGGTATGGTTACATTATTATCTTGATGGATAGTATTGCTTGTTGTGAATGCTTAGGGCATTCTTGGTATGGTTGTTGGGATGTGGTTTATGTTGGTTGATGGAGTGAGCAGTTCTCTTTTGATTCAGTTGTAATATGATTTCTATGGTATACTAGTTTCTTATACATGATTGACTTAGCATTCATATTGATTGGTTGTGGAGCATGAGCAAGCTATTGAAGAGCTTGGATGTGTTGTGACTGGTTGTGAGTCTGTTTGAACAATGGAATACATAAGAGAATGTGTTTACAGGTTGCAGAGGATCTAAGCATGTGAAACAAAGAAAAACTCTAATAGATCAGAAGGTATACACAAGTTGTTGTATACACTGGCCGCATACATACGCGGGCTATAGTGAGCCACGACGCGTACACATGTGGGTTGCACTATTAACAGGTCGCATTCCTATGACATATTGATATTTGTGGAGGATTGTTGCCTCATCTCAGTTGGTGTTGAGGGTGTAATATGAGTCTTGCATATAGAGTTGGTTCTCTTGTAGAGTTGTACTCTATTCAGTTGTTGTTGATAAACCCCAAGGATTGAATTATGTAATAAAAAGAAAGTTGTGCATACATATTGTGTTCTTTTTGTTCCTTGTGGAGATGATTTGTTGATGATATATTTCTAATATATGTTCACATTTAAGTGGTTATAAATGATAGAAATAAGTAATGAATAAATGTTGAATGTTAACTAAGGATTTTTGTGGAAAAGGGAAGTTTTGGTAAAAAGAGCCCCACACTCATTCACCCCCCCTCTAAGTGTGGTAGTTGTGTCCAACAATTGGTTTCAGAGTGGGCCTTCACTCCAAGCCTTAACAAGCTTGAAGGATATCCATAGACACACAAATGGATGACGAAGTTCCAATCCTTGATGAGGAAAACTATTCTACTTGGAGAATAGAGATGAGAGTGTATTTAAAAACAATGGGAGCAGCGATTTGGAAGGCAGCCATTGGTGGATTAGTTCCATTGAAGAATAAGTCAAAGTTTGCAGCTCAAAGGGAAGGAAATAAGAATGATGCATTATATCTCAAGACCATTCTTAGTGGACTATTAATCCCTATCAAAGAGAGCATGGGAAAATGCACTTTTGACAAGGATCTATGGCTAAAGATAGAGGAGACATATTAAAGAAAGAAAGAAAAAGAATATGTTGAAGACCACTCCATCAAGATTATCAAAGGTAAAGAATCTCCAAAAATCTTTGAATGTATTATTTCTAAATGTGATCTTGAAAACATTTCAAGTGAAGACAAAGAATCAAGTGATCATGTTAGCACAAATGAATATCTTGAAGACACTTCAAAAGGGAGCAAAGAATCATGTGATAATGTTGGCAAAAAGGAAGATCTTGAAGATACTTCAAATAAAGGTAAGGAATCTCCAAAGACTCTTGATTGCAATGATTCAAAATGTGATGATGTTGAATTTTTCCCGAGTGAAGAAGATTATCTAGAAATTGTTTGTGTAAAGGTTGATATTAGTTATCCCATGGAAAGAATAGAAGAAAATCTATTAGAAATTCAAAAGGAAATTGAAGAGGGTTTATATGGGTATAGGAGTGATCATTATTATACACACTACAACTATCTTTCGGATAACACTAAGAAGTTTCTTAGGAGGAGTAAAAGGTACATATTGACATTAAAGGAAATTCTTAAGGAGAGCAATAAGACTCAACTAGAAGAAAAGGAAGAAGAGATCACAAGACTGAAGAATGAAAAATAAAATATGAAGGTAGATGATGAGATTAGCAAAAATTTTGAAACTATTGTCCATCTCAAGACCCAAATTGAAGAAGCCAAAAGGGTAGAGGAACCATTGAAGGATCAAATAAATGAAAAGGAAGAGTCATGTTTCAAGTTAGAAGCTGAAATTTTTTATCTTAGAAAGAAGGTAGAGAAGTCAAACAAATTCTTGAATAGCTCAAAAATATTGGATGAAATCTTGGAAAGTCAATGATCACCATATGATAAATCAGGTCTTGGATACAAAGAAGAAGCTACACATGCTGAAGCAAGCACCTCAAAGAAGGATGAGGTAAGTCCATCAAAGAAGGAAGACAATGTTGCAAAACAACCATCTACACAAGGTAAAGAAAATTTCAAAAGAACAAAGCAAGGAAGACATCAAGAAGCTATATTTGGGACACCAAAGCAAAGGTATGAAAGTATTTTTCATGGGCATTGTTATTCATGTAATGGATATGGTCACAAATATTTTGAAAGTAGATCTTATGAAAGGAGATATAATGGAAGATTTCATAACACCATGAGGTGTTGGATATGTGATCAAGTAGGACACATTGTCGTTTATTGTAACACCATGAGATGCTACAACTGTAGTGGATTTGGCCACAAATCCCAAGATTGCTGGAACAAAAGAAGAAATTCCATGATGGGGACTTAAAATAGCATGGCTAGAAGAAGTAAGGAAGTAAGGAAGGGAGACATATTTGAAAATATGGATGCTCAGAGTTCAAGTTCTGAAGAGCAGGGACATCTACAGAAGTGGGTGAAGAAGACAGAGCAGCCAGAACATAATGAAAGACTGAAGGGAAGCTCAAGTAAGTCATCTACTAAAGCATACACGGGTGACAATAGTATCATTCATGTACATACACAAGCTGACCTTGCATAGGTCACATACATACACGAGTTGTTGTGCAGCAGGTCGCGTATATGTGGTAAAGACTTGGGAAAAAGGCAATGCACATGGATTGCAGCTTGATGTGATGGTATAACACTCTGTTGTAGGGTCTGACATTGTTTTTTGCAGGTTCTGACACTATCTGCTGCAGATCTAAGTGTTCATCTATTGGATTATGTAAAATAAAATCTCGGGTGCATGGCACTAACCCATGAGTATGGATTGATGTTGATCTGTTGGTGTACATGGATGGTACATATTTGAGTTTCATTAATATATCTTATGATGTATTTTTTGGAAAACTTGATGCATGCACTTGGCATATGGATGGGCTACATTTTGGGACATGTAGTTGGTGAGTTAATGAGGTGATCATATTGTACATCATTGATGATCTATAGTTGATGCATGGTTGGCATATTAGTAGATGCACATTATTTGTCATGTTGGTAGATACACATGGTTGGCATGTTGGTAGATGCACATGGTTGACATATTG
>ML841946.1:9955-20597 GCA_009831015.1 Picea engelmannii
GATATCTTCCTCCTACTCACATTTACTACAACTTACTAGATTAAGTTGATCATGATCTCATTTTCTTGTGCATATTGTCCCAGTTTTCTGAGTTAAAACGATATTCTCTCGAGTCTGCCCTATTTAACCTCTTTAAATCCACTAACGCTAACATATAAACTGATGGGTACTGGGCTTACCTCTGCTACAATCCATAGGTGACTTCTGGTGCTAACACACCAAGTGAGAGAGGAGCATGCGGAGGGGTCACGCCCCCAGGTCCAAAACTAGGATATGCATTAGTCACTAGAATGGAGGATGAAAGTTGTGATGTCATATTTGGCATGCCAAAAGAGAAAGGGTTAAAGACCAAAGGTATGGACTGATAATTGTATCCAGGTGTACCAAAACGATGCCTGAAAGGGTTCATTACTCTGGGTTGTGTAGCAACCACATGACGGATGATAGTAAGGATGGGAACTTCTATCACCACAATTGTCATGGTTTAAGGATTCGAAGGAACCTGATTGACTAAAATAGGTATAGGAGTCAAGGGACTCCTAGTGTCTTTCTAAATTGACTCAATAATCATAGTTGTATAATCATAAGTCTGGTAGGTGGAGGTAAGTGTACCACGTTTAGTAACTTTATGCCTTTTAGAAGGAAAATACTCAAGATGCGGTGGTAACTTCAGCAAACGACGAGACCTGTGAGGAAGCTAGTCTGGCTCCACGATGTCTCAAGAATATAGATATAAAAACAAATATTAGGTCCAACTAACAATCAAAGAGAACACCAAAATAAAAAAAAGGGCCAAATGTACAAAAACATGATATAGTATCTAAAAAGGGGCCTCCCTCACTAGAGTAGGTATGCCTCACCCAAGAGGGGCCTGAGACTCCCTTCAAAATATTAGAGGTATCAGAAAAAGTTATAAGGGCTCTCGTGGGCTTAAAAACGCAATCGGTCAGATCCCCCCGGAGAGGTAACCCTCCATAAATGTTGTGTGATGTTTGACTCTTATCTAACTTAGGGTACCTATAGAATAACCCTTGCAAGTAACCTATGTGGCTACCTATGTCAAGAAACTAGAGCCACCATGATATAACCAATGTGCAGGCAAAAAATAGTAAGTTAGGTCCACTGTATGGAAAGGGTAACAAAGCCCAAAATATTGAAACCATCACCTCTCACAGAGGTAAAGGTACTAGAAAGACCCCCAAATAAAAATAGATCCCCAGAAATATCTATGATGCTAAGAAGGTATTAGAGGGATATCTCTACAACCAACTTCATGCGACCTCATGCTTAACTCTAGTGTGAGAAGATCCTCCTGACGTCACTAATTACACAATGGATTTCACCACTCCCTAGTTAGACACATATGTTGAGTTTAATAGCCTTGGAAAAGTTTACTCACAAAATCCTATTCCACGTCCCTATATCATATGCTTGTTTGTGTACTCTAAAAAATAAAATCGTTTCTAATCAATTTTAATTAATCAACATTAGTTTTAATGGATTTTTTTACTCAAGAGATGTGGTCGTGAAACTAATGATGTTATGACTCAGCATATAAAATAAATGAATATAAACAAAGTGGTAAGTCCTAATATTAAATTCTCAAAAGATGGTAAGCTTTTTAAAATGCAACTTTCAATTCAACTTCTACAACTTCAATAAAATGAAATATTTCCATATGTATCAAGATCAATAATAAGAACCAAAAAGATAAAATGCCATATTGCAAAATGAGAAACATTTTTTTTTTGTATTTTATATAGAAAGAAATGAAAATGCAAGGACTGAATAATAGCCTGATAAATAGATCCTACTGCAAGAAAAAGAAACAAGACAAGTAGGATACCAAGAAGAAAACACTTTAGACCAAGATTCAAGGAAAACAAATGAAAAATATGATAAGAAAGAAAAATCGCCTGGAAATTCAACAAAAGGAAGGTTTCCTATCACTCTGTAAGCACTCAACAACTAGGCTAGAGAAACAAGAAGACTCAACAGCCAACCAAACTCACCCATCAAACACCAAACTCACCCAACAAACACCAAACTCAACTAGTAAGAAAAAAAGTTGATGTACGCGATTGTTTAAGAAAATCTCTTGTATGTATGTGCCCTATAGAAGGATAGCCTGCGTATGTATGTGTCTATCAAGGGAAAACCCGCGTATATTGAGTAAAAAAATGCCAGGGAAAGAATCAGGCCAAGCAACTCAGATGAAAAGTAAAAATAGGTTTTTGAGAAATTGAAGGACAAAAACACTCCAATCCCCAAAACAAAAGATCATTCCCCAGTATGGTTGCCAATTCTGTTACAAGGAAAATCACTCTATGGCATGGGGTAAACCACAATAGATGGAATGACTAAATAAATCAACTCTAATCCCAATTATGATATATGAATGAAAATTCTAACAAGACAAGATAAAGATACTACCTCGTCTAGACGTTCAATGAATACCACTGTTGAGCACACAACTCAAATCTTTATACCTGCAACTTGTCCTCAAAAACCAATATACACAAGCATATGGTGATAATATATAATTTTATCATATAAAATAGAATAATCCATTAAAATTCATGAAAAATATGCCCATGGAATAATAATTCAAATATTTGAAAGATATCATTTGGACGAGAAAAGAGTATTTCTATTAAAATAATCAACAGAAGTATACAAGTGACAAAATTTTGTGTCGACATGTCTCAGAACCGAGAAACTAAGTCAGTTCCAATGGGGCCTCCACTAGTTCAATCCTCCACCAAAGGAAATATCATATATGGGAGATAATGAGGTTCTCCATAAAAGAGGGAAGATCTTGGGGGATGAACTATGTGTTCAAAATTTTAAGGATAAAGGGATGTAGACTCAATGCGAAGTGAAATTTCTCCCAAGTATCTTTTCTCTCAAAAGTTGAATTCTATCCTCTTTCACGGATTGGATATGGCTCAATTTATAGCCTTCAAATGGAACTCAAGGGCCAAGTCGAAATGTTTCCAGTATAGGAAGGTCAAGGATCATGGATCTTGTGACATGACTTGGAAACTCGACACAATTTTAAATTTTGAGCACCAAACTCGATGTACATGGGTTGTAGTGGTGCAACCTGCGTATACGATGTTGTCTAATTGGTAGGGTGAATATATGTGGAAAAATTTAATTTTTTGTCTCTGGAAAGTACAAAAAGGAGACTTCAAGTCTGCATAGGGAAATGTAAAGGCCATCTAAGAAAGTTGCATGGGGTGAGGAAAAATTATCTATAACATTAGGACTATTTTATATCTTGTGGTAGTAAAATATTTGCATCTTGAATATTTAAATATAAAAACAACTTTTCTCCATGGGGATTTGGAGGAAGAGATTTATATGTAGTATCCACATGGGTATGAGGTCAAAGGGAAGGAAAATTTGGTATGCCAGTTGAAGAAAAACTTGTATGGCCTAAAGCAAGCTCCAAGGAAATGGTATTTCAAGTTTGACAAGTTTATGACAAAACAAGGTTATAATATATGTCATTCTGATCACTGTGTTTATTTTAAGAGGATATAAAATGGAATCTATATTATATTTATATTGTATGTAGATGAGATGCTTGTTGTAGGGTCTAAAATGCATTATATAAATGTTATCAAAAGGAAATTATATAATTCTTTTTCGATGGAGGATTTGGGTGTTGCAAATAAAATACTTGGTATGAGAATAACAAGAGACAGGAAAAATCACAAATTGACATTCTCTTAGGGTGAGTACATAAATAAGGTGTTGAAGAGGTTTAGAACGTAGAATGAAAAACCAGTTAGTACACCTTTGGCTAGTAATTTCAAATTTCCTAAGGAAATGTGTCTCAAGACACATGAGTATATAGAATACATGTCTAGGGTCCCTTATTCATGAGTAGTTGGCAGCTTGATGTATGTGATGGTGTCCACAAGACTAGATATTGCACATGCAGTGAGAGTTGTGAGAAGATATATGATCAATTTTAGGTAAAGAACATTGGGAGGTAGTAAAGTGGATTCTCAAGTATTTGAGAGGTATTATTATTCATGCATTATGTTTTCGAGGTTAATAATTTTTTTCTATAGGGATATGTTGATTCAGATATAACAAGTGATAAAGATAGTAGCAGGAGAAACATAGGGTATGTTTTTATTGTAGGTGGAATAAAAGTAAGTTGGATTTCAAAACTGAAAAATGTAGTTGCACTTCAACAACATAAGAAAAGTATGTTAAAACTACAAAGACTAGTAAATAGATGATTTGATTACAGAGGTTTATGGAGGAATTGTGAAAGAAACATAAGCATAACATGTTATACTGTGACAACTAGAGTTCCATTCATCTTGCAAAAAACTTAGGCTTCCATTCTAATACTAAACATATACAACTAAGGTACCATTTCATACGATCCATTTTAGAAGATGGAAAATTAAAGTTGGAAAAGATACATACTAGCTAGAATCCTATAGACATGTTAACAAAGGCAATAACTAGGGAGAAACTGAGTTCCTACTCAGTTTCAGTTGGCCTTTATCCATGAAGGTGAAGATGAGAAATTTTCTAGCTCCAAGGTGGATCATAGTCCAATAGGTACAACAACAATGGAGTTATTGTGATCGGTCCTCAAGTGGGAGATTGTTGGTTGTGCATCTTGATTATATTTCATTTCAGAGGTCTTCTTTTATCTTGGATCCCATTTCCTGACCGGGGGGGTGGGGGGGTGGGAAGGGGGGGGGTTTCCCTCCAACACATGGAGCCAGGGGGGTCAAGGAGGGAGGGGGGTGACACTTTATGGAGCCCCCGCCCCCCCTGGAGGGGATTTTAGGGTAGTTCCCCCGAAGATAATTGTTTGGGGAAATTTCCTTGTAAAATATTGTAATTTCGTAGTCAATTTGGACCGTTTATTATAAGGTCATAGATATGACAATAAAATTTATGTTAGGGTTGTCTTTTCCCTAGAAGGAAACCCTATTTTTTGAGGAATTTTATTGTGACCGTATATGAGTGTGAATATTGTATTCTGAGAGAGGAGAACTGCGAGAGAAAAAAGAGGAAGTTACAATGGGAGTGTTGTAGGTTTTATCCCTTCATTTTTCCTGATAATAATAAAGCAAAGACCTGAAAATTTATCTAGTGAACATAACCCACACTAGGTGAACCACGTGCATATGTGTCTCTATTATATTGGGTATATTCAATGTTTTATTTTTTCATTCTATTTATTTTATTTTTCCGGGATCCTATTTTTCTAAAACCCACTTTATCCCTTTATAAAAGAAATTTAATAAATTTTCAATTGAAAAACTTGAAGCTAACTTCCTTAAATGAAAGTGGAATGTGTTTTAATTTTTTGAACATAATAAATAATTTCTCAGCCATGGAAACCACTATAGAAATAATATTCATCATCCCATATTTCCAACGATTCTTCCTAAAAGTGATTTGGATTTCTGGATCTCAAGGTATAGCCTCGGGAAATCGAGGTTCCAAACAATTTTACTAGCAAACCATGAAAACAGAATTAAGTGTTCTTTCACTTTCTAGATGAATTGTTTCCAAATTCAACCCTTAAGACATGTCCCATTGTTTTCCTCGTTGAATTAGCTTTCCAACAAGGCATATGTTTCCCAAAATGGACACCCATATCTTGAGTTATGAACTTCTAAAGATCATTGCTTAGCAACCACCCATCAAATTCGTGGATAAATCCTATCCCTTCGTAAAAAGTTACCCTTTTCAAATAAATTCCAATCCCACTTGCATTATGGTCATGAGTTTTTAAGTGCTTATAATTAAAATTTTACTATAATCCTCATGTGGAATAAAGAAGACTATAGAGACAACCCCCGTGGGGCATTTCAATTGGCATGTGCCGTGGTATGAAGTGTTATGCTCAATGAGGTTCCAAGTTCAAATCCCCCCGATTTACCTGTGTCTACGGAAGGGGCCTATGTATGGCACCTGGAGGTTATAGTTTTAGTGGTCGGAATTGACCTCATGTCACGCGAGTACGAGACTGACCCAGTTGTCTATTCCTACATATACACACAAAAAACGACTATAGATACATTGGTGTAGCTCTCGTGCCTTAGGAAAGTTTCATGAATTAATAAAATTTTGATGGCCCAGTCAGCGTCCAGTCATAGCCATGTGTCACCCATGGGTAGGTCCACATCACTGCCATGTGTCATTAAGGGATGGGTCCATGTTACCACCACATTTAATTTTGGGATTGGTCCATTTCACTGCCACATGTCATTTGGGGATGGGTCCATGTTGTTAGCACATATAATTGTAGGGGTCAAAATGAGTCACACCTTTGATTTTTACATATTTTACCTTGACATGTCACACCTGCAAGTTGTACATGAATTTTCCTTTATCATCATCTATCCATTTAAGTGTCAATTCCAAGTTGGGTGTATGTGCTTCCAACCTACTAGAAGAGTTCACAACGTACTCTAAGTACCTCATGCATTATTTTGTCATAGTTGCAATTAAAGGATCGTGTCAAAGAGGATTTCATTGTTTTCAGAGCCTACATTTAACAAATTCTTCAGGGATTATGTCATAGGATCTTCTAATAGTCTCCTCTAAGTGTGCAATTCATGTTTTAATTAGGCCCTGCGAACTAGTAGACATGCACTATGAATTGGTGCTCTGAACTAGTAGATAGGTGCTGCAAATTGATGCCACAAACTCTAACAGTATGACAAATATGAGCTATGGGAAAGATACCATCTATCAGGGAAGGTTTGAATGGTTTCCTAGGAGTTATTTGAACATTAGGGACATGTTTTTCATCTCCAAATCAAGAAAAATGGCATGTTTCAAAAGGCATTTATCACAATAGACAAGATCCCAAAAAATAGGAATTTGTTAGGTTTTTGTTGGAATATTTTTTAACAAGAATCCTAAATGGAGGAGGATCCTATGTAGATCCTTGGTTTTGACCTCCTTACGGTACAATTCATGACCCAAAAGAGGCTGGAGAGAGTTGGAGCAATGCAGTTTCCTTGTGTGTGCTCATTTGTAAGTCTGAGGGCATGTTTTGTAAATATGTTTTCCATTGAAGACTCATGAGATCTATCATATCAGATTTTTATTTCTTTGTTTTTCTTATATATTTTCATCTTGCTTGAATATGATTACTATTAATGTAGGTTTGATTAGCAGTATTATGTATGATATTTTTATGGTAAAGGATTTGTTGCAGAATTTTATTACATGGTATATTTAAGAATTCACATTCGTTGTTGGAAAGGATTTCCAATCAGTGAACATTCAGACGAGTGGATGTTATTAGTTGAGAAGGGTGTGAGGATGATTTGTTCACTTATATGTTGACCCTTATTTATTTATTTCTTTCATTCATCATCAAACAAGCTAGTTATCTAATAGGCATCTTGATTGCCTTCAATATGCATAATGCTTATGACTCCATTTCCTAATGGTGTAGCCTACTGATATGCATTTTTCTTCCCTCTCCCTTTTTTTCTTAGTCTTTCCGATCCACCTACTCAAACTAATTTAATCCATTTATATTATGATGGGTACTGGGATTACACTTACAATAGTCTAAGTGTGACTTCTATTGCTAACATTTTTGGCGTCATTGTCGGGGACGAAAGTGAAGAAATATTCCATGGAAGAATGACAATGATCAGATCCATCTCTTGATGGTAGACAGGAGTAGGACACAAGCTTGAATGCAATATTCTACCAAGATACTCCAACTTCATCATAGATGAATCTATGGGTGACTTCACTGTTTTGAAATGGACAAGATTCTTGCTCAGATGTATGAATTTTGTGATTTCTAAATTATATTTAGTTTTCCAAACCCCATTCCTGATAGAAGTGAATGGGAAGGCTTCCTTGCTAGGTTTATAGGGGAAAATTGGGAAATGCCAGCTGATTTTTTACTAGATTTGAATGAGTGCATACTTAAGATGAAAGTTATACATGAAGATGTTCTCATCAAATTGTTTACATACTCTTTATATGGAGAAACTTGTCAATGGTGTAGCTCACCCCTGGTTGCTTGTATTACTTCACTAAGAATTTTTCATGATGCATTTTGTTTGTTTTTCAAAGAGAAATTCGTAGTTGATTACCTTTATCAAGAATGTTGTTATGAATTCGATTTGTTGAGTAAAGGATCAAATAGTCATAAAGAGTATGCTACAGTACAAGACACTTTTCATAATGATCAAGAGGATGATGATCTTCAAAGTGATATCTAGGATGTAGATACTTTTGACATTATATCAAATGTATCTATTGTTTTAAGTTGTCATGAAAATCAAATTATTTTCTTTGAGTATTCAAATGATAATGAGCAGATCGATATATCAACATGTGATAGTTTTGAATCTAAGCCATGGGAATACAATGAAGGAGATAAGGAAGGATTATAGGAGCATAATTGGTCAAATAAATATCTCCATCAACTATTACCATAGATCAACAAGTTTTCTTTCATCATTCCTAAACCTGGATCTGCAACAAATATTAAACAACCTACGATCAACATTAAAATTAGTGAAGGCAGCCTACAACAACCTGCAGTTTTGAAGATAGAGGAGATTCCTAGTAGTTATAAAACTGGGCATGTGTAGAATCAATTCAATTTCCAATTGGAATGATATCAAGAAGCGGTATTTCTTTATGGATTTCATGACCCTATTGCTGATTATATGGAGTTTTTGAGCAACACAGATGTCAAATCATTCTTGTCAAGAGAATGTTGTTTCTACTATATTTTCAAAATGCACTTACGTATGCCATGGATTATTTCATTTGTCTGATCCAGATCAAAATTTTCACCAGCTAATCAGTTTCTTGTATGGTTTCATTGGAAACATGAATTTACTTGAACAAATAATAGTTCAAATGGTTAGAGTAGGAGTAGGACGAATAAAGCTCGATTCTCAAGCATTTGGTTTGCAGTGGTTTTTGTTTTTAGTGTGTGAATGTTCTCAGTTTTCAATAAGGAGTGGAGGTTCTCCTAGGCATACAGGTTTTGTGGACATAGATGGAATGGATAAGGCATTGAAATACAAGTTTGATCCAGGTGGATATTGGTGGCCACCTACCTACTCCAACTAGCTCCTCTTGTCCATTGTTTTTCAGCACGTTCTTCTGTACTTCTTTGTAATCATGGGTTCTACACTTCTAGGACTGTCTGCATCCCCACACATCCTCTAGGTGGATACTGGTGGCCTCTTTCCTAATCATACTGGATTATTTTGTATGTTTTCATGCCAACACATCTTGATGTACTTCCAGGGTCGTTTTGGAGGCCTAAATAGTGTTTTTTTTGGCTTTCCATAGTCAAAATATAAACAAAGTCATACTTTGATGACGAAATGTGTATCTCTTTGAAATACCTTTACAACAAGCTATCACACGCCTAAAACAAAGGTCGTATGCAAAAGTTACGACCATGGGAAGTTGAGGTACCAACTTACACCAACTTACCCATAGGAGCCCACATGACTTCTGGTGTTTCACCTTCTAGGGTTAGGTTTTTGGAAGTCTAGGGTTTTGGAATTCATGAGTAATATAAAAAAGGAATATGGAGCCTCATTGTAATCCATTCTTCTCATACGAATGCGTGTAGCAACCACATCTCTTCTCAGAGATAGATACCACCATTCGAGAAAGTGTTTTAGTTCTGCAATTTTACAGTTTCAACCTATTTCATTATTCAATAGAATATATTTTTCACTGGATATTTGTGTTATTATACATATCTTTGTGTTTATTGTATTCAATATGTTAATACATTTTTTCCGCTCCTAAATTTAGATCAGTGGTATCAGAGCGGACTGCTCTTCATTTATTTTTCTTCGTGCATGTCCCCGATAATATTTGGGTACAAGAAGTTGGGAATTGAACCAATTGAGCCATTACAAGATCAATCACACCAAGCTTGAAAAAAACACATCAGGGACAAAAATAAATATGATGGAGTAGGAGATCCTATTAAAATTTTGCTCAGGGAAGCCCTCATGTGACAAAGGAACGAAATGATGGACAACTTCACGCAGATCCTTCGACGACTTCCCACAGGAGAAGCATATTCATCAAGCGTCCATGAAACCCCCTTCAAGGTACATGTAAATTTTGATATTATGTTATTTGAAGGCCTGATAGATGCGGATCTTGTAGATAAATGATTGAATTTCCTTGAAGAATATTTTTCAGTCCACAATTTTTCCGATAGGGAAAAGATCACTTTTCCACTCCTCAAGGTTGTTCCCCATGTTAAAGACTAGTGGGATACTTACTTTGAGAAAAGGGCCATGGAGGAATATACAATTTTTGTGGTGGCCCCTACATGGGATTCCTTCCAGGATTCCATTAAAGAACAATACTACCATGTTGGAAGCTACAAGGACTAGCACACCAGATGGGCCACCCTACATCAAGAAAGGGACCAGAACATTTTAGATTTCACCAATATTTTCCATACCCTACGCACCAAATTGGGTATCAAAGACTTTGAGCATCATCTGGTGATCAAATACCGTGGGTGTTTTCATATATACATTAAAAAAGAAATTGATTTCTTGGACATTGCCTCATTGGGCATGACTTATAGATACTCTGTGAAGATCAAGCAAAAATTTAAGCA
>ML841946.1:39578-53227 GCA_009831015.1 Picea engelmannii
ACAATCTAGACAACATAACATTACATGAAATTCCTTGAGAAAATGATGTTTCTTCATGGCTTTTTATAGCATTGCATTGGGTGATTATGTAACTCCTTTGAAGTGTGAAAAGGGGCTCTTTAGGGGTTCATTAGGTCTTTGACCAGCCTACCATGCGGATTCAGCTCAGATTTGAGGGTCAAATTGGCTTGGGAGCTGATCCATTAGTGGTTGGGAGGCCGACCAATTCAATAAATGCGTCGTTTAGTAGGTGCGCGGGTTTTTGCGCTAACAACCGTGCATCGTGCGCGTATGCGCGCATGGTACGTTTATGTTCCATGCATGTGCGCGCGCACCAAACTTCTGTAAATCACCCTTCAATTTTTGGTTACTTTGTATAGTTTTTGACTTTTTTGCAATGCTTTGAAATTAGTTCAGTGCCATGAATGACTTCATTACTATTTGACGATGTTGAGTTCTTGTCGCCATGTGTGGATGAAATTTCAGTGATAACAGATGCCCCCTGATGGATGAGGTTAGGAGCATACGTATAGCCGAAATCCATCAATGTTTCTTCTACTGGGGATGTTGTTTTAAGAGAGAGCAATAGTGGGACCGTGTAGAGCAATCCTTTGGAGAAGAAAGGAATTGGTAGAACCCAACCTTCCATAAGGTGCGTAACAATATACAACTGTGTACAAACGAGGCGGGCATGCCCCATGCTCGTGTTATGTAACTCTGAAAAAAGATGACGGAAGTGTTGGTGTAGATAACTGCAGTGCCCTCGGGGGCGTTGATGATAAAGGCAGAAGACAATTCTGCAAAGGAATATACTCTGAATCATAGGCAATGATTGCGGTAATAAGAAACGACGATGATGTGGGCATTGATAGCCCTACCTGGTTCAGAGGTCTTCGAAAAATGATAAAAAGAACTGCAATAGTCGCAAAGTAAGACCCACCATAACATGAGAAAGTGTTGGCGTCGAATGTTATGGGGGCCAACGACAGCAGGGAGCAATGGTGTTTCACCCTGTGTCGTCCGAGATCTCTCATTAAATCGAGAATGAGAATCAAGATATTGTCGCCCTTATGGAAAAAGTGTGTTGCTATCGATAAAAGGGGAACGCGACTCCTAGAAGAAAAAAGGGCTTCATAGAATCTACTGAGGTGAGGAAGTGGCAGAGGTACATGGACGAAGTCAAAAAGTGGGGAGACTCAAGACATCCCTTGGTTGGAGGGTGTATGATATAATGAGTGGCCGCAACCGTGTGGCAAGGTTGAGTGTCAGGGGGATGCCAAGACCGAGGATAAGCTGTGCCAGAGGCGGGACAAGGTAAACAAATTCAGAGGGTAGAGGTAAGTGACCTGTGGAGTACTCTGAAGATATGGACGATGTCGGCAGGGATAGATGAGAAGCAATGCTCCAACCAAGGGCGACATGGGTTGCGTGTGGCCAAAAGGAAGCAAGTCGCCAACGGTGACAACAAAAGAAAATGTAACGACTGGAAATAAAGGCGTTTGTACAATAAATAATAAATAATTTTGGGGAGAAATGTACAAATACAGAAACGGGTGCCCCAGTGTGAAATGCGTGCCCCAGGGAGGGCATAATGTTCTTGGAAAACTGATGAAGGGTGGGGGCCCTATTGGTGAGTTTCTGTATGAGGTAGGTGAAATGAAGATAGGTTTGCAGATGGGCAAACTGATGGTGGATGAAATGGAGGGTTCATGATCCTGCGAAGGTGCAGGTAAAAAGAATAGAACCATAAAGAGATGATCTGGGAGTCCATATGGAAAGCTAGCAAAATGAGGAGAAGAAGTATGTGGTTAATGCGCAACATGATGAAAGACTATCGAGACTCCCATCCCTAAAGGGTAATGAAGAACAACATGAGTGTCAAAAGTGCCAAAAGGTGCTATGAATGGGACAACTCATGTGGGTGAGAATGCTACCAGGTGACAGTACCGTAGATGCAAATGGAGGTGTGAGTACTGCAGAGCCAGGAATTAGGATCCTAAAGGAAAATATCATAGGGTGTGACTGGAAACGTATATGCAATACAGCGGGAGAGACTACGTGCCAGTGTTGAATATATACCTGAAGGGATGAAGTTGATGACCGATGAGCAAGTACTTGCGCACATAACAACCAAATATCCAAAGTGAAGTTATCCTCCCTAGTATGAGCCCCTACTCATATCTTATGGTCATGGTCCTAAAGAAATAAGGTTCTTGGCAAATGTGTCCTAACTTTCGGGCCCTCAACAAACTTACCATCAAAGACAAGTTCCCCATTCCTGTCATTGATGACCTCCTGTATGAATTGAGTGGTGCCCAATTCTTCACTAAACTAGATCTTCATTCAGGCTACCACCAGATACATATGAAAGAGGAAAACATTCCCAAGACTTCCTTTAGAACTCATGAGGGCCACTATGAGTTTTTGGTCATGCCCTTTGGCTTGTGTAATGCACCCTCCACCTTCCAAAGCCTCATGAATCATGTATTCCGTACTTTTCTCTGCCATTTTGTCTTAGTTTTCTTTGATGATATCCTCATCTATATCAAAACCTGGACAAACCATCTTGCTCATGTGGATCGAGTTCTCCATCTACTCTCTCAGCACTAAATTTTCTTGAAACAGTCTAAATGTGCTTTTGATGCCTTAGAAGTATAATACTTGGGTCAACTGGTTAGAAAAGATGGCATCAGGGGGGATCCTAAAAAGATTGAAGCTATGAAATACTGGCCTCACCCTAAGAATCTTAAGAGCTTGCGTGGATTTCTAGGCTTAACAGGGTATTATCGCAAGTTTGTTAAGAATTATGGGAAGATTGCAGCACCTCTCACTGCTCTCCTAAAAAATAACTCTTTCACTTGGACTCCAGCCGCTGCTCAAGCTTTTAAAACCTTGAAGATGGCCATGTGCACCACTCTAGTCCTCACCCTTCCTGATTTCACAAAGACCTTTGTGTTGGAATGTGATGCCTCATTGAAAGGAATTGGTGTTGTCCTTATGCAAGAGGGTCGACCTTTGGCCTTTACCAGCAAGCAACTATCTGAAAGAAATTTGGGCAAATCCATGTATGAAAAGGAAATGTTGGCTATTCTGCATGCCGTGGATCTGTGGCGTCCTTATCTATTGGGGGAATGTTTCCAAATTAAGACAAACCATCAAAGCCTCAAGTATTTTCTGGAACAATGCATTTCCTCCCTAGAACAACAAAAATGGGTGACTAAACTCTTTGGATATGATTATGAGATCATTTATAAGAAAGGAAAAGACAATGTGGTTGTGGATGCACTTTCCTCAAAATATGACAATGAAGGATCCCTTTTTTCTCCTTCATTCATTGTACCAAATTGGCTCCAAGCCATTCACCAGGAATGGCTACAAGATCCCAAAAGTTCATAGTTGATCCACCAATTGCAGTCCAATGCTCCAACTTCCCCAGGGTACTCTTGGCTCCATGAGGAACTTTGATACAAAGGCCGGTTGTATTTAAGTAAACAATCAAAGCTTAAATCCATGGTACTTTATGAGCTTCATGCTACTCCCACAGCAGGGCACTCCGGGTTCACCAAAACCTATGACAAGGTCAAATGTTCCTTTTTCTGGGATGGTATGAAACATGACATTTGTAATTTTGTATATGAATGTGATGCATGTCAACGCAATAAGGGAGAAACAGTCAAATCGTCGGGCACACTACAACCGCTCCCGATTCCACCTGCTATTTGGATGGATATATCTATGGATTTTATTACCAACTTACCCAAATCAGGAAATAAATCTGTCATCATGGTGGTTGTTGATCGTCTTTCCAAGTATGCTCATTTCTGCTCCCTTCAACACCCATTTACAACATCCACGATGGCCCAAATATTCATGGATCAAGTCTTCAAGCTTCATGGCATGCCACACTCTATTGTTTTTTATCGTGACCCAAATTTCACAAGAAATTTTTGGCAAGAACTGTTCAAGATACAAGGCACTGAATTGCATCTCAACACAGCTTATCATCCCCAGACTGATGGCCAAACGGAATTTGTCAAAAAGTATTTGGAAACATATTTGAGGTGTTTTTCCTCGGAAAAGAAAAATCAATGGGCTCAATGGTTACCCCTAGCTGAATGGTGGTACAACACTTCATACCATACAACTACACACATGACTCCTTTTGAAGCGATATATGGACAGAAGCCACCTTCAGTTCTCTCATACTTACCGGGTGCCTCAAAGGTTCATGCGGTTTACCTAACACTTACATCTCGAGAGGCTATTTTCCATAGCCTCAAAGAGAATTTTGTCATGGCACATAATCACATGAAGCAACAAGCAGATCAAGGTCGCTCTGAATGTCAATTTGCAGAAGGGGATCAGGTGTTTCTTCGACTGCAACCTTACAAGGAAACTTCCCTTAAGGCCAAGCATTATCAGAAGCTAGCGCTCAAATTTTATGGTCCTTATACCGTGCTCAAGCATGTGGGACAAGCCGCCTATTAGTTAGCTTTGCCCAGCCAGTCAAAGCTACATCCTATTTTTCATGTTTCATGCTTAAAGAAGGTGATTGGAGCTAAGTGCCAAATTCAAACCAACCGTCCAGAGTTAGCTGAAGAAGGATCCATTTGGCTATAGCCAGAAGAATTTTTGGACCAGTGTGAGCATCACCTATGTCAGAGAAACATCAAGGAATTGCTAGTCTAGTGGAAGGATACAACTCCAACAAACGCCACTTGGGAACCAACTACCATTCTGCAACAATTTCCTCATCTCAAGCCTTGAGGACAAGGTTTTTTTTAAGGGGGTGGACATATTAGGGTCCTAACACACACATAGGTAGAATAATATATTTGGATGTATTAAAGGTCAATATTAATAAGGCATTTCAATAAAATAGAATAAGGCGGATGTAAGAAGACCTAATAGAAGATTTCGCTTCTAGAAGGATCTTCCTCTAGATGCTTCTTTTTAGTATAAATAGGAGTTGAGGGTATGAGAACCCTAGCCTGGATATTATTGTAATAGATCTTTTCTCAACGGGAGGTTTCCCCCTCGAAGAGGCTTGTGAACATTGCTTTCAGATTCAAAGTTCTATTTCTGTTGTTATTCTTATATCATTTCATTGTTATTGTGGTGAATGTTCTGGTTATATTGTTGTTAATCTTCCATTACTAGAATTTTATTTTTGTTCTTCATACATTTTATATCTGGTATATTACATATTCAATAGAAGATATTGTTCACTGGATATTTATGTTATTCTTCATATCTCTATGTTTATTGTATTTAGTTTGTTAATCAATTCGTTCCGCTCCTAAATCTGGATCAGTGGTATCATAGCGGTCTACTCTTCATTTATTTTTATTCGTGCATATCCCTGACAAGATGTGGGTACAATAAGTTGGGAATCAAACCAATCGATCCATTACAAGATTGGTCATGCCGAGCCCAAAAACAACCCATGGGGGATGAAAATAAATATGATGAAGTAGGAGATCCTATTAAAATTTTTCTCGAGGAAGACCTCGTGTCACAAAGGAACGAAATGATGGACCACTTCACGCATATCCTTTGACGATTGCCCACATGAGAAGAATGTTCATCAAGAGGACATGCAACCCCCTTCAAGGTATAGATAATTTTTGATATTCCATTATTTGAAGGACTGATAGATGCAGATGTTATAGATAAATGGTTGAAGCTACTCGAAGGATATTTTTCGATCCACAATTTTTCTGATAGGGAAAATATCACTTTTTCACTCCTCAAGGTTGTTCCCCATGTTAAATACTTGTGGGATACTTACTCTGAGAAAAGGGACATGGAGGAATATATAGTGTTTGTGGTGGCCCCTACATTGATTCCTTCCGGGATGCCATTAACTAACAATACTACCCTTTTGGAATCTATGAGGACCAGTACACCAGATGGGCCACCCTACGTCAAGAAAGGGACTAGATAGTACCGGATTTCACCAATATTTTCCATACCCTATGCACCAAATTGGGTATCAAAGACTCTGAGAACCATCTGTTTCTCAAGTACCATGGATATTTGTATAGATACATTCAAACATAAATGGTGTTTATGGACATTGCCTCATCGGGCACGACTTATAGATACACTGTCAATATCGAGCATAAATTTAAGAATAAAAGGTGAGAGTTTGGATCTACAAACCCTTTGTTATTGGGCTAATTGTTAAGTGTAGACACAAATCAATCCCCCTAGATTCACTACGAAACTAGAAAAAAACAAGACAATGCACTACTCTTTCCTTAGATTTCAATTATCAAATGAGAAATGGATCTAGAACATACCTTTTAAATATCGAATATCTGACTTCGCCAATGCAATCCAAGCTCCGTCACGAGGCTTATAGAGAAATATTTGCAAATAAACACAAGCCAACGAAGACAAGAATAACATAGTCTATTTGATATGAAACTATGTACGTGATCAAGGAATCATACAATATAAAAAAATAACATTCATATAGGAAAGAAACGTATATCTGTATTAAATAATGTGGAAGAAAGATACAGCCAGATGCCTTGATGTTGTCAGGTTCCTTCCAACAGTTCCTTGTTTCCCACACACTTCTAATCCATGGATTCTAAGACTGTATATCTAATAGCTACTCACAATCTATCTTGACAAAGAAAAACTCAAAGCCAACATACAAGCTCCAAAAACTCCAAGCTATAAAAATCAATAACAAGCCAATCTCAAAAGCTAAGCTAACTCAATCTCAATCCAACCAACTTTCTCCATGAGAGATCCCACTAAATCCCACTAAATCATGAAAGTGAGTAAGATCCAAACCGTCTGGAGGTCACCTCACCATAGAAGCTTCTCCTTCTACAAGCATTGAGAAGACGCTCGTTTTTCCCACGTACAATAATTTCCGCACCCTACCTATAGTGCAGCATGCAGAAACTCCACAGCCTAGCTTTAGTACAACCTACGAAAATCAGGCATTTCTGCACCCTGTGTATAGAGAAGCTGTGGAAATCCTCTTTAATAGGGTTTTTACAAAGGAAAATACAACTTCTTCTCTCAGTAAAAGTTCTTCTCCCTTCTTTCTTCAGGAATTTAGGCCACTAACCCCTCTGAAGGAAACATATAGGTTTACATCATTAATTATCATAAGGGTGACGAAAATAATGTGTAACAATGAGCCCCCCAAAGTGTGAAGTTAGAACATAGTGATAATTGAAATACTTTGTCAAGTGTGTGTAAGGAACAAGGAACAATCGGTTGGAAACCTGCCAATAAACAAGGAAATACAATGCAATAATATATCATCACTGAGGTAGGCGTTTCCATACTCAGAACATAAATGACTCAAAGCATAGATGCGGACATGCAGACATCCCTGTCAAGTAAGACAAGTCATGGTCACCAAACATACACTGTGCATCCATGCCATTCTGACTCAAATCTGAACATAGCCACCAAAAATGAACCGTGGATCTTTGTGTTAAAGATTCAAATTTGAACATAGCCATGAGACATACATTGTGGATCTATGCAACAGTACACTGGATATACTCCAATGCAACCTGGATTTGACAGAAACGATACAGGATCTTCATCTCCACCACTCTGTTGGGGATAAATATACGAACTATTAATTCCCACATTTAATTATCAATCGGGGCTCATAAGCTTCGAGGTGCAGGCACAGGAAACGCGGGATTAGAGTCTAGTCTAGCCTAATCTAAAGCTGAAAAAACAATCTTCAAACCCACACTACAGGAAATTAACACTAAGGATTCATCACTAGGACATAGGAATAACTTAGTGCTATAAAGTTTTAGATCACAGTATTCAAATAACTTAAATGCAATAAAAAAAAATAACTTAAATGCAATAAAAAAAAAAAAAAGCAAATGGAAATGAATTCAAATGACAGGAAATAAACTAACACCTTGGGTTGAAACCCATTACGAGAATGTCATATCTCATGAGTTAGACCTTCAATCTTCCTTTGGTGATTGAATAGAAATAAGAGTGCAAGAAACAAATACAAGGTGCGAGAAATGCAAAAATACAAAGTGCGAAAATCAATCTAAACTATAGAAAACAGACAAAAGGTAATGAAAGCAATTAAAGTAATCCTACAACTAGTTTTTCATACACTTCAAAATCCGTTCCTCACATATATTCAATAATACAACACAAAATATATTCAAATTATACAAAATGAAAACATATTTACATGATTGTAAAAAGATACAGATTAAAATAATTATAAAGTACTTTCAAATTATATACAACATTACAATATTGCAAAATATAATGCACATCACTATAAACTTTCAAAGAGAAATTACAACACGATTCCAAGATAAATCGAAGCTTATGAAATGCCACAAACTTTGATGGCTTTTTACAGATATGGCTTGGAATGGTGACATAACATAAAAAATATGAAGACATTTAATTTGCAGAAAATGATACAATGAACGCAAATTCGAAATTACAGACAGATAATACAACACAATACGATGGTTGTAATATAAGGAAAATCACAACTTGAACAAAGTTTGGAACGTTTTTTGAATGTGTGATAAACTAAATCTATGAAACTATTTTACAATATGATTTCAGATAAACAAAAACTAGGTAAAATGATTATAGGAATGAACAAGTGCAAAACATAAGAAAATTACAATACAATCAGTCTAACTATTGAATCAAATAATGGAGATTTTGCAATAATTTATCTATGCATGCAGAAATGTTCAAACAATAACCTATTCAAGCTAAATAATCTACCTAATTATTAGCTACACGATCTTCAAATAGAGGGCCCTTACCATTATAGATCGTGAGCCTAAAGCTTACTCCATCCACAAACAGAAAGTTACGATCACCAAATTATTTGATGCATAATTATTAGCATAGTGTTGGAATGAATGTCACAGACAAGGGAACATTGCAAATAAACCCAGAATTTGGATAGAAAATGATTTATTCTTATTATTATCTATCTGCATGAATGAATCTGAATACATACAAAGGGCCAAATATATATAACCAGGTTGAGCTCCCTCCTTGAATACGTCTCAACAATATTCAATAAATATAATAACCAAATGATTTCTAGGATAATAAAGGACGGATTAATAAAGAAGGAAGTTTCGACTCATCCTTGTGAGATAAGTTTGATAAGAACAAAAAAACTAATTTCCATAACTGTCCCACATGGCATCTTTGACCTGAGTGATAATAGGCCATCACGAAAGCTGGAAAAATGCACTAATTTGGGTTTTTTTTCAAATATGTACATGACAGTCATTTCTCCAAAGTTGGCATTGAAGGCCCCACAATATCTCCCACTCTCTTGTGATTTTTAGAAAAATGTTTCTGGGTTTTGTATCTGGCAGATGTTTGAAAAACCCATTTGGTGGTTTTGTAAGATATGATTCCATATGCATGAAAATCAAGGCGCAATATGGAAGTTTAGAATTATTCACTGATTTTTGTAGAATCATTCCCCCTGAGCTGTAGGTACACAAGTGTGAGTTCGTTGAATTTTGACAGGTGTGTCTGCATGTAAACGTGGCTCTAGTCAAAACCCATGTACCCTATTTTCCTCTAGAAACTGTCCAAAATTTCGAATTATTTCTAGTGTTGGATTGTTGTTGATGCTGGTACCGAATGACCTGGAGCATTCTGGTACCGGATGGTTTCTGGAACATTCTAGTACTATATGTGTTGAATTTCGAGTACCCGATGATATGGAGAATGAGTACTGTATGAAATGGAGTGTGGGTACCGGATGGCATGGAGTGTGAGTACCAGATGACTTGTAGAACCTTCTGGTATCAGATGACTTGGAGTACCAGATGAGTGTAGTATTGGTACCGAACGGAATGAGTACTGGATGACATGGAGTATGGGTACCATATGACATGGAGTATGGGTACCATATGACTGTGCAGGTACTGGTTGACTGTAGAACCTTCTGGTACCGGATGACTTGGAGTATCGGATGACCTGCAATGCGGGTACCGGAACACGAACAGTACATGTATCAGAACATGGATAGTACATACACTGGAACCTGAACAATACAGAAGATGTTTCTTGGACATATAAACATAGGATTAAACCATCATCAACAAAACTATTGTATAATGATCCTTTTAATCACTATAGATGTTACTTTGTATTTGTGTACCACATATTTGATTTTCATTACTTGGCATTATCATCATAGTATATTTTTTATTACGACAAGTGTAGTGAATATGGAGGGTTTACTGAGTAGTTGTGATAATTCATAGTGGAGTGTGGAGTGGGTAATAGTAGTTATGCATCATGTTTTCCAAGTTCTTAGTAAATTAAAAAGATGTGTACCAGTTTTACCTCAAGTTACCCTTGCTTTTAATTCTAATGCATGTTGAAGTGTAAACTATGCAGAATAGGATGAACTGTCTACAAAACCATGATGCAGAGTACTGAAATTTGAAGATGAAGTGGAGAAAGTCTATGAACTTATGGATATCTAGGAGAGAGTTGATGAATGTTGATCTGTTGAGATTCCTTATGTCTCTCTCTCACCCCCAAACCCTCTGGTTTGCATGTCCTCATGCAAATTCTCATTAGCACATAAAAATTTTGCAAGATGAAAGTGGACTATGTGGAACCGGTGCATGTTGACTAAAGGAGAGAAATGAAGTATGCCAAAGTTGAGAGCTAATGAAAATATCCTGCAAAAATTTCCCTTGAAAAAGATTTAAATTTTTGTATTGTTGGTACAAGAACCTACTGGTTCATGTACCAGCAGTATCGAAAAAGAAAAATCTAAAAGAACTAAACGAATACTATTATTACGAGAGAATAATTATACATTGATGCCATTCTTAAAGAAACAACCAAAAATTAAACTGTATTCATGCTTGTAAATTTGGAAATGAAATTTATTTTAAAATATGACAAGCATAAAGAAAATTTCTAAATTACTTATTACATACGATTTCATCAATCATTAATAGTTGAATGCTCAAGAAACCATATTAATTATGATGGGGTATTTTTCCTCTCATCCTTGAACAGGAAAACATGTGGAGATAAGTGGTCTTTGATAAATGAGAAATTGATAGGAAACCAATCATCCCTGTTTAATTTCTCAAAGAATCTATGTCATTCAAGTGATATTGATAAAGTTCGCATTTGAGTTTATTAGACTCCTACACTTACGGGTCCCACCTCTAGGACAATGACATCCTGGGTGTGAATGATGGGGTCTTAAGACCATCTTAATAACATTCTCAAATGGAAATTAGATTAGGTTCATTAGCCTTTTGTTCAACCATGCATGCTTCTTCTTAACGATTTGCACAAGTATATTGTTCATACAGACAAATATAGATTAGGCATAATGAAAGACATCAAAATTAAAACCCATTGCCAGCAAGCCTGTTCAGTACTCTGATGGGGTAATTTTGACATCTAAGAAATATCCTTCCCAGGCATAATACCCTATTTCCCATGAGCCTGTTCAGTACCCTGATGAGTTTGCCTAGTTATACCACAGGCCGGTACCCGCTGCCAGCAAACCTATTCAGTATCCCGACGGGTTAGCCTCTTACACCCATTTTCCATCAAAGGCTCTTGTCCCAATATTTACCCTTAAGATAAAATTTATATATTTATTTCGCTTGGGTGAATGGGGGAGCATCTTTGAAAACCTTTTTATAGGATGGGATGGTATTGGGTTGGAAGATATTTTATAGATTGCCCATAAAATATTGTTCGTATGAAAAATAGACTTATGTATCGAGATTAGTTGAAATACATATCATGGTCAAACTTACTTAATGTGTGGTGGATGAGGCCATGAGAGAATGACCTAAAGGTGTCTCTTGTCCCCAAGTTCATCTTCTCCATATAATATTGTGTTCCCTCACAAGTAGAAGTTTCATTCACTCTCCTTCTACTATTTGATAAGAATGCTTGAATAACAAGTTCTGATATGAAACTAGGATGCACAAGTTACCTATGGGCATCATTATGCAGACCTTAAAGATTTTGTAAATCCCCATAATATTTTAAAGATTAGTCTTATGAGCAACTTTTATTAGTAATAGTCCAAAATATGCATGTAATAAGAATAGGAAATATCTTAAGTTGTTTTGGTTTTTGATGTTATGTCACCAATATTATCTTCATCTCATTTTATTTATTTGAAAAGAAACACGAATTTGTTTTTGCATTTATTTAGAACTAGGTTAACTAACATGCAACTTTTACTCTATCCTATCTAAAAACAAGAAATTAAATTTCACATGTAACAATATTTCCAATGTAACCATGTTTGTAACATGTGTAGAAATACATTCATTCTCGGGTTTGAAAGATAATATTTAATGTATACCAGAATACGAAGAACCAACTACTTTGATGATGATGTGGAGATTTGTTGAAGAAGAGAGTGGTGCTTCAATCTTGTTGTCGTCTGGAACCAATGTTCAATGTAATCATGATGTTCTTGGTTCACTTCCTCATTTAGACCATTCTGCATGTCTACCTCTATCATGCCACGTAGATAATCTTCCTTCATATGGTTTGGCTCCTGGATGCATACTGGATCTGGCGATATGCATGTCAAGAAATCCTCGATCTCAGGTTCTAATGGTGGCTCTTCATCGAATGTGGTCCATGATTATTTAATCACTCCTATAGGTTGGAAAGAGGGATTACAAAAGGCTTTTATATCTTCTTGTGGATGTAGCACATGGAACTCTTCTTCTTATATCACTTTCAGAGAGGTAGATAGGTTCTTGACTATTGTCAAGATTTGCTCTTCCTAAGAGGCAGAGATCCCAACTGCTGCTAGGATTTGAGAGAGTTTTGTTAAACTCTTGATCATATTTGAATTCATGTTGTTAGTTGATGGGTCTTGTTTCACACATGGATTAGTGTAGACCGGGGGGGGGTTCTTACATTGCCCAAATTTTTTTATTTTTATTTTTTAAAATCCTAAGGAAAAAAGAAGCAAACTAAAATAAAATGTAAGCAAACCAATTATATACTTGAAGTGCCACCATGCTACGAGGAACCTATTGTCACCAATTTATCTGTTCACACAAGTTAGCTTCTCTTCTCATATATATAAAAAATGGCTAACACAAATTCTAACTACTGGAAGGAAGGGAACCACCTAAATTTGAATTAACCCCACTAAAGTAGATACGTGGGCTCTTCCCTCACGTCTTATCATATTCTCTTTGCCCTTATGTCATCCTTAAAATCACACCATGCTTTCATGAAAATAAACACACTTGCATGAAAGGAACACTCAAGGCTTTGGAGAAATAAAAGAAACCTACCTATGCTCTAATCCCTTTAGTACCTCCCCGAAAATGGTGCTAAAATGTTGGGGCTAAATATACGAACTATTAATTCCCACATTTAATTATCAACTGGGGCTCGTAAGCTTCGAGGTATAGGTGCAGGAAACACAGGATCAAAGTCTAGTCTAGCCTAATCTAAAGCCGAAAAAACAATCCTCAAACCCACACTGCAGGAAATTAACACTAAGGATTCATCATTGGGACGTAGGAATAACTTAGTGCTATAAACTTGTAGATCACATTATTTCATGCACTCGGGGTGATGTTCGTGTCATTATTCCTGAGTAGCTTACT